>CM059999.1:43903521-43976819 GCA_030463065.1 Aphidoletes aphidimyza
GACACTTAGAGTAAAATCAGACACATACTATACATACCAAAGTCAGAGCAGTACAAGAGAAGAGTGCCCCCTGAAATTTTCATGACGATACACTTATCCAATGTTGAGATTTCCTGCTTCAAAATTGTCAAAAATTTTATTCGAAAATTCAACGATTCATAAACTGGATTTTCGATGCGCTGCAGTACAGACACTTAGAGTAAAATCAGACACATACTATACATACCAAAGTCAGAGCAGTACAAGAGAAGAGTGCCCCCTGAAATTTTCATGACGATACACTTATCCAATGTTGAGATTTCCTGCTTCAAAATTGTCAAAAATTTTATTCGAAAATTCAACGATTCATAAACTGGATTTTCGATGCGCTGCAGTACAGACACTTAGAGTAAAATCAGACACATACTATACATACCAAAGTCAGAGTACTACAAAAGAAGAGTGCCCCCTGAAATTTTCATGACGATACACTTATCCAATGTTGAGATTTCCTGCTTCAAAATTGTCAAAATTTTTATTCGAAAATTCAACGATTCATAAACTGGATTTTCGATGCGCTGCAGTACAGACACTTAGAGTAAAATCAGACACATACTATACATACCAAAGTCAGAGCAGTACAAGAGAAGAGTGCCCCCTGAAATTTTCATGACGATACACTTATCCAATGTTGAGATTTCCTGCTTCAAAATTGTCAAAAATTTTATTCGAAAATTCAACGATTCATAAACTGGATTTTCGATGCGCTGCAGTACAGACACTTAGAGTAAAATCAGACACATACTATACATACCAAAGTCAGAGCAGTACAAGAGAAGAGTGCCCCCTGAAATTTTCATGACGATACACTTATCCAATGTTGAGATTTCCTGCTTCAAAATTGTCAAAATTTTTATTCGAAAATTCAACGATTCATAAACTGGATTTTCGATGCGCTGCAGTACAGACACTTAGAGTAAAATCAGACACATACTATACATACCAAAGTCAGAGCAGTACAAGAGAAGAGTGCCCCCTGAAATTTTCATGACGATACACTTATCCAATGTTGAGATTTCCTGCTTCAAAATTGTCAAAAATTTTATTCGAAAATTCAACGATTCATAAACTGGATTTTCGATGCGCTGCAGTACAGACACTTAGAGTAAAATCAGACACATACTATACATACCAAAGTCAGAGCAGTACAAGAGAAGAGTGCCCCCTGAAATTTTCATGACGATACACTTATCCAATGTTGAGATTTCCTGCTTCAAAATTGTCAAAATTTTTATTCGAAAATTCAACGATTCATAAACTGGATTTTCGATGCGCTGCAGTACAGACACTTAGAGTAAAATCAGACACATACTATACATACCAAAGTCAGAGCAGTACAAGAGAAGAGTGCCCCCTGAAATTTTCATGACGATACACTTATCCAATGTTGAGATTTCCTGCTTCAAAATTGTCAAAATTTTTATTCGAAAATTCAACGATTCATAAACTGGATTTTCGATGCGCTGCAGTACAGACACTTAGAGTAAAATCAGACACATACTATACATACCAAAGTCAGAGCAGTACAAGAGAAGAGTGCCCCCTGAAATTTTCATGACGATACACTTATCCAATGTTGAGATTTCCTGCTTCAAAATTGTCAAAAATTTTATTCGAAAATTCAACGATTCATAAACTGGATTTTCGATGCGCTGCAGTACAGACACTTAGAGTAAAATCAGACACATACTATACATACCAAAGTCAGAGTACTACAAAAGAAGAGTGCCCCCTGAAATTTTCATGACGATACACTTATCCAATGTTGAGATTTCCTGCTTCAAAATTGTCAAAATTTTTATTCGAAAATTCAACGATTCATAAACTGGATTTTCGATGCGCTGCAGTACAGACACTTAGAGTAAAATCAGACACATACTATACATACCAAAGTCAGAGCAGTACAAAAGAAGAGTGCCCCCTGAAATTTTCATGACGATACACTTATCCAATGTTGAGATTTCCTGCTTCAAAATTGTCAAAAATTTTATTCGAAAATTCAACGATTCATAAACTGGATTTTCGATGCGCTGCAGTACAGACACTTAGAGTAAAATCAGACACATACTATACATACCAAAGTCAGAGCAGTACAAGAGAAGAGTGCCCCCTGAAATTTTCATGACGATACACTTATCCAATGTTGAGATTTCCTGCTTCAAAATTGTCAAAAATTTTATTCGAAAATTCAACGATTCATAAACTGGATTTTCGATGCGCTGCAGTACAGACACTTAGAGTAAAATCAGACACATACTATACATACCAAAGTCAGAGTACTACAAAAGAAGAGTGCCCCCTGAAATTTTCATGACGATACACTTATCCAATGTTGAGATTTCCTGCTTCAAAATTGTCAAAATTTTTATTCGAAAATTCAACGATTCATAAACTGGATTTTCGATGCGCTGCAGTACAGACACTTAGAGTAAAATCAGACACATACTATACATACCAAAGTCAGAGCAGTACAAGAGAAGAGTGCCCCCTGAAATTTTCATGACGATACACTTATCCAATGTTGAGATTTCCTGCTTCAAAATTGTCAAAAATTTTATTCGAAAATTCAACGATTCATAAACTGGATTTTCGATGCGCTGCAGTACAGACACTTAGAGTAAAATCAGACACATACTATACATACCAAAGTCAGAGCAGTACAAGAGAAGAGTGCCCCCTGAAATTTTCATGACGATACACTTATCCAATGTTGAGATTTCCTGCTTCAAAATTGTCAAAAATTTTATTCGAAAATTCAACGATTCATAAACTGGATTTTCGATGCGCTGCAGTACAGACACTTAGAGTAAAATCAGACACATACTATACATACCAAAGTCAGAGTACTACAAAAGAAGAGTGCCCCCTGAAATTTTCATGACGATACACTTATCCAATGTTGAGATTTCCTGCTTCAAAATTGTCAAAATTTTTATTCGAAAATTCAACGATTCATAAACTGGATTTTCGATGCGCTGCAGTACAGACACTTAGAGTAAAATCAGACACATACTATACATACCAAAGTCAGAGCAGTACAAGAGAAGAGTGCCCCCTGAAATTTTCATGACGATACACTTATCCAATGTTGAGATTTCCTGCTTCAAAATTGTCAAAAATTTTATTCGAAAATTCAACGATTCATAAACTGGATTTTCGATGCGCTGCAGTACAGACACTTAGAGTAAAATCAGACACATACTATACATACCAAAGTCAGAGTACTACAAAAGAAGAGTGCCCCCTGAAATTTTCATGACGATACACTTATCCAATGTTGAGATTTCCTGCTTCAAAATTGTCAAAATTTTTATTCGAAAATTCAACGATTCATAAACTGGATTTTCGATGCGCTGCAGTACAGACACTTAGAGTAAAATCAGACACATACTATACATACCAAAGTCAGAGCAGTACAAGAGAAGAGTGCCCCCTGAAATTTTCATGACGATACACTTATCCAATGTTGAGATTTCCTGCTTCAAAATTGTCAAAAATTTTATTCGAAAATTCAACGATTCATAAACTGGATTTTCGATGCGCTGCAGTACAGACACTTAGAGTAAAATCAGACACATACTATACATACCAAAGTCAGAGCAGTACAAGAGAAGAGTGCCCCCTGAAATTTTCATGACGATACACTTATCCAATGTTGAGATTTCCTGCTTCAAAATTGTCAAAAATTTTATTCGAAAATTCAACGATTCATAAACTGGATTTTCGATGCGCTGCAGTACAGACACTTAGAGTAAAATCAGACACATACTATACATACCAAAGTCAGAGTACTACAAAAGAAGAGTGCCCCCTGAAATTTTCATGACGATACACTTATCCAATGTTGAGATTTCCTGCTTCAAAATTGTCAAAATTTTTATTCGAAAATTCAACGATTCATAAACTGGATTTTCGATGCGCTGCAGTACAGACACTTAGAGTAAAATCAGACACATACTATACATACCAAAGTCAGAGCAGTACAAGAGAAGAGTGCCCCCTGAAATTTTCATGACGATACACTTATCCAATGTTGAGATTTCCTGCTTCAAAATTGTCAAAAATTTTATTCGAAAATTCAACGATTCATAAACTGGATTTTCGATGCGCTGCAGTACAGACACTTAGAGTAAAATCAGACACATACTATACATACCAAAGTCAGAGCAGTACAAGAGAAGAGTGCCCCCTGAAATTTTCATGACGATACACTTATCCAATGTTGAGATTTCCTGCTTCAAAATTGTCAAAAATTTTATTCGAAAATTCAACGATTCATAAACTGGATTTTCGATGCGCTGCAGTACAGACACTTAGAGTAAAATCAGACACATACTATACATACCAAAGTCAGAGCAGTACAAGAGAAGAGCGCCCCCTGAAATTTTCATGACGATACACTTATCCAATGTTGAGATTTCCTGCTTCAAAATTGTCAAAAATTTTATTCGAAAATTCAACGATTCATAAACTGGATTTTCGATGCGCTGCAGTACAGACACTTAGAGTAAAATCAGACACATACTATACATATCAAAGTCAGAGTACTACAAAAGAAGAGTGCCCCCTGAAATTTTCATGACGATACACTTATCCAATGTTGAGATTTCCTGCTTCAAAATTGTCAAAATTTTTATTCGAAAATTCAACGATTCATAAACTGGATTTTCGATGCGCTGCAGTACAGACACTTAGAGTAAAATCAGACACATACTATACATACCAAAGTCAGAGCAGTACAAGAGAAGAGTGCCCCCTGAAATTTTCATGACGATACACTTATCCAATGTTGAGATTTCCTGCTTCAAAATTGTCAAAAATTTTATTCGAAAATTCAACGATTCATAAACTGGATTTTCGATGCGCTGCAGTACAGACACTTAGAGTAAAATCAGACACATACTATACATATCAAAGTCAGAGTACTACAAAAGAAGAGTGCCCCCTGAAATTTTCATGACGATACACTTATCCAATGTTGAGATTTCCTGCTTCAAAATTGTCAAAATTTTTATTCGAAAATTCAACGATTCATAAACTGGATTTTCGATGCAATTATTCTCTGAAGTCGGTTCGAAGGGACATTTTCTTCCTGAATATATTTGAATGAGGACAATTAATCTGTTCGAAGCAAAGCACGGCGACAGATCGAATTGATTGCAAGCGCCTTCATGCGGTTGCCGACGAAATTAACAAAAACACAACTTAAACTTTGGCAATTGGCACAAATTAGGGACAAAAAATTGGCAGCTGACACAAATTTGGGTCAAATGTGTTGCTGAGCTGTCATTGTAGCCGGGGTTTGGTTCGAAGGGACATTTATTTTCTACTTCTTTTCAATGGGAGAATTATAAAGAATGTGTTGCTGTATTCGGTAAACCACGTGAGGACAATTAAGGACAGTTATGTCCTGGATGGGACATTTAGGGGACATTTATTTCGACACTACACGACATCAAAATTCCGAGGTCGTGGATTTTTGAATTGTCATCCAATTTAGGGGGCTCACAAGACTCATACGAAGTCGGACGAGTGACGCGAATGCCGAAACATGATTTCGTTAAATTTTCAGCACTCCAGAATCTAGATGGAAGGGTTTGGGTGAGAGAGGGTAGATCTATTTTTTATTTGGATTTTGACCGAAATGTCTTGTTATTCATTAATAATGATGATCAAATGTGATATGGTCGTGGCCTTGAATTACTCCAAGCCTTCTAACAATTTATTACAAACAAATGAAAACTGCCTCGTACGAATGGGTAAGTCAGCACCCGAAAAATGCCTGATTAATTTTCTGCGTTTTGCGGGTTCTTTTCCCGTTCTACCAAAAAGAATTTTTAGTAACCAATGTTCACATTTTACTGGTTTCGATAGGCTTGTATCAATAATACATTTTGCCTAAAGTAATTTTTAGCAAATTGTTTTAAATCACTGCATTGAATCTCACGAGATATGTACAAAACACATCTAGCGGCAAGCGAACACACTCAATTCAGTGGAGTAAATATTGACTTTAAGCAACATGCAATTAAACAATATATCAATTTGTCTGTATTTGATTGCGAACGAAGTTGAATATGCCAATTGTTTGCTTGTGCTTTTACGCAATTTTCATTTAAAGTGAAGCAATTTTCCCCTGAATTGAATGTGCATTCCACGCGTGCAACCGGAACTATGCAGCATATCATGCATGCCATCAATGATTTTGTGTTCAATTGATTGGCAAACAATAAATTCTTATTGGAGTTCGTTGCCAACGAAAAATGTTCTACGTCGAAAAAAACGAGAAAAAAAATTGAATTGAGTCTGGAATGTGTTTAACGAGGAAAAAATTGCCCACTTCATTGAGCACATGAATAAGAGTCGTTGCAATACGGATCGCTCATCTCTCGATTGAGCTCGTTTCCGTTTGAATGGCTTTAAATTTAATTTTAGCCAAACAGCCCAAAACGAATCTGAAACGTACATATTTTTTTTCGCAATGAGAATTGTTTAACGACTTTTGCGCGTGGAATGAAGGCGAATTTTTTCAGTTTTTTATTTTTTTTTTATTTTTTAAATGGTCATAATTTTTACGTACGGAGGAGGTTTGATTTATGCGTTCAAATAACATTTGGAACACACAAAAAAATGTGCTGAATCGGTCGAAATACGTTCAATATTGTTTCGTTTCAGTTTCCATTAGCTACCAAATTTGGTGTGCACATAATTCGTGTTGTGCAATTTTATTTGAATGTGTGTCTATATTTGGTCGGTGTGGGGAGGAGCGCTTAACGAAAGAGGACGAAACAAGGCTAATAAAAAATTATACCAAAAAAAAAGTACGAGAAATGCGAATGGCAGCAAACAAACAAGGAATTTTCAAATGAAAAAAATAAATAAAATCAAATTACATTTTTTTACAGTGGCATTAATTCGTGGCCGACAAAAATTGTATTAGAATGCGAAAAAATCATGTAATAAATGGTTTCACTACCAATTTCCATTAGAATTTCTTATTTTATTACCTATTTTTCCTCTCCATCTCTCACCTTGCCTCAATGCGTTACAAACCATTGTCGGAGACACTAAATCTGCTTAATATTTTGAAAGTGTGCGTGTTTACATTTGTTTGTTGCACGCACATTTTTCGACACCCTTGTTGCATCGCCGATGTTCACATGATACTGACTTTTGGGTGGATAACACAAATTGCAGACGCGCTGAACCATTGCAACATCTTCTCAACCGTCGTTCACTTCCGTTTCACTCATCAGATTAGCTCAATGCTCTGTTCACTGGCAGTTCAATGCTCACGACTATAAAAATAATAATAACAACAACAACAACAACAACAACACACGACTCGGAGCATCGGAGCAGTCATGTGCAGCTTTTTTATTAGCCAAATATAAAATCGCGGATTTATTTCACCAACCAATTTTCTAACAACAACAACAAAAATATGAACACAAATGCCTCTTTTGTCCAATGTTCGGAATCCGCATTTTGAGTGCGAATGAAATTTATGATTTTCATATTCGGAATAAAAAATCCCAGAAATTAGAAGAAAAAAAATAGATTGCGCCATTTTTTTTTTTAAACGTACATTCGAATTTATATTAAATAAAAATGTCGTTTAAATAATAAATTTCTGAGTTTTTTTTATGGGCGCTTAAATTGGCGGCCGCCAACTTTGGTCGGTGGTCGAATATTGGCATATTGAATTATTGAACAGCAGTTCTTTAGCCACAATAAAAACCGAAGCAATGAGGGATTTAAGCATTATTTTCCATTTACATTTAATGTTGCTTCTTCATCGCTGTTGCCCTTTCTATTTTCCAATTATTCTGCGGATATTTTTGAATGTCTACTTTTTATTCTCTCTATTTTAACGGTCGAGTTGTGATGTGGCTCAATGTAAGCTTCATTTTCTCTAAAAATCCACTGTTTATTCGCAATAAAGAGCTCAAAGTGAATACAATTCAAAATCTCTTCGCTTCGATATTTCAAAGTGATGTTTGTAATAGATTCATCTAATTATTCCATTGTTGGTCGCATGTTTGCAATATTGTTCACGTGCCGATGGCTTTTTCAATCAAAACAGCCCATTTTTTTCTCTTAATCAAAAAACCGACACCGATACGACATCGTGTCAATTGAATCATTCGTTTATTTTAAAAGCGCTCAAAATATGCAAAACAATCACATTGAATGAAAATTCAATCAACCGCCATGAAAGTGAGAGAACATTTGATTTTTTTTTTTAAAGAAAACCCTGAAAAATTAAGCGATTTACATGAAAATAAACACCGAATTAACAAACAATTGACACGTTTTTGAATAAATAACGCCTTTGTAAAGTGTCAAAATGAAGAAAATCACAAACACTGAGAACAACAAACAAAAAAAATGATTATTTATCAACGTTGAGAGAAAACATTGGCTGCCAGCTAACTGTATATTCAATTTTGACACCCTGTCAAAAAGTGTAAAAAAAAGACTCATCCCGCATTTGTTACAGTGTTTAACACACCGCGCCGCATGACGATCGCTACATTGTTCGTTTTGGCGCATTTGTTTCAATGTGTAAATCCGTGTTAGGCAGTCGTCGGCTTATTACGCTTCCACGATTTACAATCCAAGTGCTTGTAAGCCATCGTACATTGTACCATAGTGTTTGCACGCGTATATTCACTGGCACTGTTTTACATCAATCCGTGGATCGTGTCAGCATTTTCATGAAAATCCGATTTTTTTTTCTTACGCCAAACGTAATGTGATATTGGTATTAATGGCACACGATTCCGTTGTTATATGATGATTGCTGTTTGTTATTTAAGCGAGTGATGCAGTTTGCCGTACCAAGTTAATACTAATACTATTAACCACAAAGTGCAATCATGACATTTGCCGAAATGTACAGGAAACAAACAACTTTCTATTTACATTGAATTTTGGTGGCCAACGTCACTAGAAAAACAAAAACCGCCGTTTTTTCGCCCTTTTAAGATTCGATTAAAAACATCGAATTTAAATTAAAAACATGTAAATTGAAATGAAATTTGACTTTGGAGAAAAAAAATGTGTGAAATCAAATGCCAGGATCTAAATTCTAGATTCTGTGACTAGTCACTATCTAACACAACAGCAAATTCAACAGTTCACACGGCATATTCCATGCATGGAATCTATCCCATGGGATAGGAAACGAATTAAAATTGAAGCGATATTTCCTTAGGTGTTAAATGCATGCGAATAAATAATTTACAAAACGATTGTTTTCAAATTTATTACAATTTATCTCAGTATCGGCGAAACAAAACAGAATCTCGCAAGCAAGCATGAGTCGTGACTATAGTTTATTTTTTGGTCTAATGATTCGATGAAAAGGTTAACAAAAACGCTAACGAAAATCCACTTCCAATTGTCATTTAACCATCGAAACAACATTTTTTTTGGACAATATTTATGTGTTTGCGTACGATAGTTGGTATGACGCACATAATTATCACGCTGCTATTACCTTCTTAACACCTACTGTGACAACAAAATAATGTAGTATCAATTTGTTGTCACGCATGTTTTGTTGTTAGCTTCAAACGATTAACGGCTAAAAAGAAATAGAAAAAAAAACAGAACAGGGAAAATTGGTTGCACCTGAGAAAAGTGTCGACGCGGCTGGTGTTGTGATAGAAGGAATGTGACCCTGAATGTTGAAGTTGTTGTTATAATTGAGATACACTGAAATATACACGATTTTGAGATGGCTATCTCATTGCGTTAGAGGACCATTCACACCCGACGCCGCAACACCATCAAAAGAATAACAACCAAATTCAAAAAACAATAAAAACATAAATCTTCCATTTGAACCTATAAATGCCGCATTAATTGTATTTCCATCACACACACATACATGCATAAATTTCCCGATACTACTCTGGGTTGTGTTAATTTCACTGTTTTTTGTTGTTGTTGTTGTTGTCCAACTGTGCCATTCCTTTACATGATCACGCAAATAAAAAAAAGCAGCATTTGACAGAATTAATTAAAAAAAATTGTTGATCGAATTCACATTTTTAATGACTTTCTGAAACATGCGAACATAAACCGTTGAACAATTGTTGACATTATAACGGCATATAAATAAAATGCGTGTGTAAACTGATGCCGGTGCCGAAATGCGATTGCTCAAAATGAGAAAATATTTATTCATTTTCAATAAAATATTACAAACAAAAGGATATACTACAATACACAAACACACACACACACACACACAAAATGTGTGTGTTTTTTTTAATGGACAATTTGTTGAAATGCAAACTTTATTTTTATGTTTATATTAAAATAGCATAAATAGTCAATCCGGTTTAAATCTCGATATATCGAGCCAGAAAGAATTATACAAACACCCAATAAATATTTGTTTATTATTGCCATATGCGTGTGCTGGGCATTTCGTCAATATCGCTGAAAGGAAGAGGATTAAAAAATAATAAATGGTCACTTTTTTCGCGCTCTCTCTCTCTCTCTCTCTCTCTCTTTCGATAAATCAAATGGAATTCACAAATAAAATTGCAATTATGCTACGAGCGGTAGAACAACAATGGACCGACCAACAGTAAAAATATGCGTAATTGATGGAATACATATGGTGAATTCAGCCGCGGTTGAAATGCTGTCGCCAAAAATGAAACATTGTACAATTTGCCTGTTTTTTTTTTTGGTTTGTGCTCTGATTTTGAAGTAAAACACACAAAAATGATATGCGAATCTGACACACGAAACGGTGAACACATGAAAAACGAATGGCTGATCCCGCGTTTTTCATGGAGTTTAATTTACTTTTGTGGATTTCATCGATAAATAAAGTTTTTTATTCTGTTTGAATCATTAAAAAAGCGTCCCCCTCGAAAAAAAAATTGAACCAGAGATTACAAAGTACGAGCTAAGATCGGCTTTAGTTTTTATGATGAAACCATTTCATGGCTATTTGCAACATGTTTTAATATTTTATGCTCAAATTGATTTGATTTTCGAGAAAAAGTTTTTCTTTTAATGCCGTTTAATGATTAATCGAAGTTCTTTTGTTCGTGTTCTGTGTACTCAAAACAATTTTATAATGTTTAAAGACCTTCTTGTTTTAATAGCTGGATAAAAAGTTGAACATTTTTATAATTAACGTGCTTCAATTGATGTATCAGCAGCAAACCAGCGAACGCTTTAAACACGCCGTTTGAGTTTCATGACACTGTTTTGTGGCTCATCATTATTCAAAGAGTATTCATTGTTTGCTTCATTTCAAATTCAACGATATCATTTCAGAAAAAAGAAAAAAACTTTGGCCATGCAAAACTTCACGGCGGCACAAAACTTATAAAATATCATTTATATTAGCGTTGCATGCATTTTTGCCACAAATGAATTGCGTATTGCGTTAGCTAGATGTATTTTAGTGGTGATGCCAATTTAAAAAATGACACTTTTTTTTGGTTAGTTTTTTAGCCACAATGAAAAGAGATAATAAAATTTTACGATAATGCATTTTGTGCGTGTGGGTCAGGCTCTTTTTGGGTTTGCTCGTTTTGTTCGTTTATTAATCAACTATTATTTGCTTTCGTTGCAATGCGAATGCAAAAATTGTGCTCGAATAATTTTTTTTTCGCAAGTTGTAAAATTTTACGATAATGGCACATTGTAATGGAAAAAAGGATGAAAACATGAAATGTTTCCATTGTCATTATATTGGAAAATGTAAATGCAAAGCAGTTCAATGCCGCTCTAACGCGGAGCCTAGAAAAATTGTCACACATTAAACTGAATGTATACAAAATTGCAATTTTAATTTCCATTTTGTTAAAACAGTTTTTTTTTCTCGAGAGACAGAGAGAGAGAGTAAACAAAGGCTCGCACACGGAAACCACAAGCAAATCCGTTTTTAGGTTGAAATGAACGAGCGTGTGCGCTTGCTGTCATGAAATTTATGCAAATTTTTCATCACCATCAGAAAAATATGGTCGGATATAAATGCTGTTGGAAGCGGTAACAGATGCCACCAGCCTAAAAAACATCGATTGCGGATCATATTTTGTTTGTTGTTGTTGTTTTATGTCGTTGTAATGGAACGACTTTAGTTAGGGTTGCTGGGCTGATTACTGCTTCGACAGCACCCTTCAAAACATCATCGAATAAAATCATCGAAGCAAAACTGCGGTTTTCAAGCTCCGAAATATCGACTTCTGACCGATTGAACCTCATCATTCAGTTGAATTTTTTTTTACCTGCAAATGGTTATGAATTGGATTCTCAGATTTATCTTCATATGTCAATTGATTTTGATTATGTTCAGCTACTGTTGATCATGCGGGGAATATCATTTAGGCAACTAATATCTCGTACTCTTCTTTATACCTTCATCATGCGTAATTTATTTCATATTAACTGTTTATTTCAATGAAAATACACAGTTTTTTTTTAAACAATCAAATAATATTTAATGATTCCTCTACGAACCGCACTTAATCTAAGTTTGTTTGTCTTCTCTTCAAATTGCCATTGAATGGCCTACATTTATCGAAAATTAAGACCAAAAATATTCATTTAAAACAGTGACTATCAGAATTTATCCAAGTCGATGGGTTGATGGCATCAACTTGATGCGCATCTTTAATATCCCAATTCCACATGCACACAACATCATCAGACATGTTTGAATGTATAAAAAAAAAATTAAGAAAAATGATTGCATTCAATCGACCTGTTGAGTAGATACATTTTCTACGTTTTATTTATATATTGCTTCATTTCAAACATTCATCAATTTTGTATCTTGCTAAGCAAATAAATGAGGCTGAATCAGGTAGTTGATTAACCATTTTTAACATGGCTTCGACAAATATTGAATCATTTCCAAATGATATCAATTGCCGATCTCGACGAACATTTTCTTGTGTTGTTGTTGTTGGTTGGACTTTTTATTGGTTTTATCGTTGCATCGTTGATGATTAAAATCATACTGTATCATGATATAGCCAGAAGTAATCCAGAAGCGATGTGATTGAAGAATCAGAGAAAATATGTTCAAATGAAAGAGCATTTTGAATTCCGAGCTACTGAATTGAATACCGGCATTCAAATAGCATTTTGATTTGTTTTAGCATTTCACTTTTAGTCTAATTTGTTTATTATTTCCATTAATCTACGAGTTTTGAAACGATTTTTTTTTTTTGGTAGTTTCTTTTGATCTTTTGATTGATCGAGTCGAAAATCGGTGGATTTGAGCAATTTTATAGTTTCTATAATCAACCGCTGTGCATTTGACTGCCACAATAAACCAAATAGTCAGAGAATCTTGTATCAAACTCTTAAGACATGTCTTTTGACTTATGCCTCGAAGATTCAAAAGAGTTTTGATTAATTGAACGAGATATGGAAAATTCGAAATGATATTCAAGCTACTTGAATTTGTATTTGGATATATTTGATTTGAAATTGTCGAGTGAAATATTATCCGATGCCTGATAAAATGTTGTTCAATTTCCAAATTAATTGGAACATATGATACATGATTGTTGCGCGTTTTGATTATTATCAGAATACCAACAACTGTGAATGATGTACGAAGTGCAAGTCAAGTATGGATCAATTCAACAAAATACGGTAGCGAAGCCGGCTGGAATGTGAAAATCTTGGGATTGTTTTATCTAAAAACATGGAACGCATACCGTCGCCAAAGCCACAAGACATAGATTTTAGAATAGATATGAAATTGGTTGCAGGCACTGAAACTATACTCAATCAGAGACATAAATTACATGCTTTAAAATGAAATCCGAGCGCCAATGCGATGAGGTGATGAATATGGAATGAAAGTATAACATTCGCCTTTTATCACTCCGTGTGCAATGAACAATGAGCAATGAGCATTCTTCATACTAAGGTGATGCGAATATTTTTCCTTACCTTTGAGATTATTTGAAACTTCTTGCAAAATCTTGAACCCCGTTTGAAACAGTTTTTGGGCTCACGTGTCGAATGAATCCGGCACAATTCCATTTGGAAGTGAGACTCATCTCATTTTCATATGAATGTAGAGTTTAAATGATACTCTTACAAATGCTCTCACTTGTTAGATGAACATTTTCCAGAGACGTGTGTTGAACGCCTTTTATATGGAAATGAGTGAAATAGACAATGGCAATCAAATTTCCCGATGAAAATTGTCGACAAAATAGACAAGAACATATAAAAAAAAAACGAAAAAATAACGTATATGTATCGCTATAGCGATGAAAAAAGCAAAAGACATATTGAGTGTGAGCAAATGCCTTAAAAGTAGACGCCAAAGTCTCGTAATGGATTTCTCTTCCGCATATGTTGATACATTATCTTAAACACGCTTCTGATTTACGCTCCTTTAAACTCATTCGCATGGAGTTCTATGGGTTTGACAAGTTTTCGACTGAAAAGGGTTCCAACTGTAGCATTTCTAGGGTCTTGACGACATAAAACATGCGAGTTTAAAACTCAACCCAAAGAATCACATCAAATGAAAATGAATTAATGAAATTGCGGACAAAACAGCTCTTTGCCATCGAAACGTGTGTTATATATTTTATAAGTAATTGTATCAATGGCATCGCACATCGTATACGTGTCACATACGCTGCTATTGATTATGCTTACAAATTAATGATTGCATTAATTTTTAGCCAGGCAGTTCATTTAGGTTGTGAATACGCGTTGCCCCGTTCCATAGGCATCGCGGCTATGAATCATTCATCGTGATTATGTGCTCATATGTGTGGATTAATTTGTGTAATGTGAACAAAGAACTACTACGATGGGCGCTCTAATTGCTCATCCACGTTCGTTTGACACCTGATTCAAAATCCCCTCATCACAAAATACTATTGTTAACCAAAAAAAAAAACCAGTGAATTTATACGGGATTAGTTTTTGTCGTGAATATTGTTTTCAATCAACTTCTGACACATTGCACACGGTTTTTAGTGACGCTATTTTACAATAGCCAGTTGTATATGTACAAAGGGATTTTCCAATTAATTTAAACGGAAAATTAATGAATGGGTTTCGAGTAATGAGGATCTTAGTTATTTCTTATTCATGACACTGGTTCATAACACTGGAAATAGAAAGTTTCACTTTAAAATTGAAAGTGAATCAATTTCGTAGACGAAATTCTTTGTGAATGTCTCGTGTGCGTCTCAAGTTATTCTAGGGAGCAAATATTGTCAAATCGATTCGACGCCTAAATTATCCGTTTCGATGTCATTTCTCTTCTATTTGAAATTCAAATTGAGTTATGGTCCAATTAAAATGGCATTTCACCCTTTAATATGTTGTTAATTGAATTCATGGTCAACAGCGATCGGCAAACGCTGCTGTAATTATTGAATAGAAGCTTAAAAATCGAGTTGCTTGTTAAAAATCATGGCCCCAACAAACAAAAAACGGGTTAAAATCAGCTTAAAATCATTCCACCAAATCCACTGCTTTAATTAAAATGTTTGCTAGCGAAACTAATCCCAGTCAGAACGCATTCGGATTTTATGTCCACGTTTCCGATCACTATATATAGATAATAAAATGTGTTTATTGAATTTCCATGTGAACAAAACCCATGGACAACAAAAATATGCCGCTGACTATCGTGCCTACTAGCCACTGGCTGTTAGACAGCACATAGCGGTCGCCGAGATTAGCGGTAGTTTCAACAAACAAACAAAAAAAAAATAGATAAAAACACAATGGCTTTAAAATTGAACGGGAACATTAAATCCAGTGCACGCATAGAAAGGGATTTAGAAATGTATGGGTTGATCGTGGTGAATTATAATGTGTCATCTATTTAAATTGACCACCTGCCAACGAGTGTATGAAACGAAACATAAAAATATCGCACTGTGATACAATGCATTTTGGTTTGATTGGAATGGCCGTTATGCGTGCAAACAACCAACGATTCGAGTTCTTTACGCGATGTGGTTGCCGCACAAAAATCGCCAATACGGTTCGCTAATCCGTAAAATATTGGAAGTTGCAACTTATTAACATGTTGATATTGGCATCGTGATATCAACTGTACTATTATTAACTGAATGCGAAAGCCAAGTGTTTATTTGTTGTCGATGGACAATGAGCGCGGGTAAAAATTTGCGTTGTTGTTGTTGTTGTTGTGGTCAACATCGAGAAAACCAATAAATTTCCTATTGAAATATTGTTTGTGTGTAATTTGTGTGTGGCCATTGGATGCGACGTGCGGTGCATTTTCATTTTGGACGAATATTTATGGACGCTGTACTAATGATGACAGCAGTGTCGATGAGATTGCAGCTCTTGTAGTTGTGCGAGTGTGTGTGTGTGTGCATACAAATACATCGACAGTGTCTAGTGGCCACGAAACGAGCCTCACTCACTCTCGCTCTCTCATAAATGGATACAATAAATTAAAACAATGAAGTGCATCACCTTTTCTACGGTCAACATTGCACACATGGATTCAAATGTACCGGATTTTCACATGATATGTACCAACATTAGCGGCACGAATGGTGTTGGTGGCGTTTGCTGTGGGGTTTTTATCTCGATTTAATCTAAAATATAGCGGTAAATTGTGTGGGCAATGGGATACACAATATGTCGATGTTACGGATTGTTTTCCTGAACCAATTGTGTCACATATTTACACACACATACGCACACATCCGAAGCACCAAAACAGTTTTGCATTATAATTTATTGCCATTCAAGTCATAAAACATAAAATTCATGTTGGTGTGTGTTTTTTTTAAATGCAAAGAGAGTTATCTAGGATGTATCCATTTTCGTTGTGTGTGTGTGTGTGTGTGAATCGGAAATGTTTCGAAATATTTGTTTTAGAATTCAGAAAGTCGCTTCGGCCATTTCAAGTGAATTTGGTGTTGTAAAATGTGTGACACGTTGAATTAACGCCGTATCCCATTTGGCTGGTGTGATTGTGTGGAGGGAAGGGAAACGAATGGATTACAACCGTTCTGATTTTAGGCTGAAATGGACAACATTTTTCTCATGGCTTCAAACAATCACGTTCTGGATTTATTTTTCCCAACAACAACACAATTGTGTGACAATCCCCCGAGTTGCGGCCCCCCACATTTTTAGGAAGAGAATTTTTAAATCCAACATTAAAATGGTCAAGCATTGAGCATATTTTATAAAATGCAGTAAATCAATTTTGAAATTAACCAAACAATGACATTTAAATGCTGTCATTGTGGTTATTCCTCTCTCGGTTATTTATTTGTTTTATTTGTCACATTTTCCGTTTGCAACAGTGTTCGAAAGACCCTAACAACATCAGCGACACCAGCAACAGCATATCATGTAACATGTTAAAAAGTGGTTCGGTTTAATACGAAATGCGAATTTATCATTTGGTTGATGCATTTTTGAGCGCATTGTGCTGGTTTTGCAGTACATTTAAATTCACTTATAATTTAAAACCAAAGCTGTCCTTTTGCGTTTTGTTTTTTATTATTTGTGACATAAACTAATCGTTTTATAGATTTTTGCAGTTTTGCCATGTTTTTGATGGAACAGACTCTTTTTTTCTACGCAAATGTGGTCGGAATCCATGGATTCAATTTCCAATGCAATCATGTCCCGGAATTGTAATTAAATCTAATGGAATTTACAGTTTAACCAAAATCATCGGCTTTGTAACGTTGAATTTTATTTGAATTTTTACAAAGCTCGGATTGCATCAGCAATTCCTGTAATTCAATCAACATTTTCGCCTTTTTTTCGTTTGGAAAATTGCAAATCACAAAAATAGATTAAAGATCTTTCCATTGAAAATGAGTTGAGGTTCATTAAATGCATTTTTTTAATGCAACCACAAATAGAAATCGGCGGCTGATTCCAATCAAAATCAACAAAATACAATTCAATTGAATGCAAATTAAAAAATACTGTGAATCAACAATATTTGAAGATACAACGAATGCGAGGCATGAAATCCATCAAAATATTCGGTTTTGAAATGATTGGTGAGAGGACAAAGGACACCGTGCAGATGGTTTAGAGTTAGAAAACTTGAAATTGGAATGGAATGAATATATGATTCTTTATTTGAACAATTAGAAAGGGTTGAACAATTGAGCGATCAGTTGAAAAAACCTCTGAACGAGGTACAGTCAGAGTGGCGCACTGAAAGATCCTGTCCACAAAATGACTGATATCATATTTTCGGTGGCGCAATTCAATATCAATTTATTTTCGGACGATTTAATGTTATTCTCACAATATTTCAATATTTCAATACAATTCCCTGTGTAAATTTAAACATTTCCAATCATCTAAACTATCTTAAAAGTCCCATTTTTTTATTTCTGGATTTAAATCCTAGTTAGTATGAGCTTCAGGAATGTCCTTGCCAGACAACTTGAATTTATTGAAAAAGTGCATTAATTTCATCTTGAGTTTTACCAACAGTTTTAAGATACAAATTGAGCGCAAAACTATGTAAATTGCCATCAGTGCCAAAAGTCAATTGGTTATTGTTATTTGTTTTGTAGTAATAATCATAGTGGCCAATTCTGTCAGTGAGTCCAAACGTGTTGGTTGTGTGTATGACGGAGACAAGATTTGCATCTTCCTTATCTAATGGTCTCAACACTTTATTTGCACGTGAAAAACACGGACGTGCCGGATCAATTGCCCAAATTTCATTGAATTGTTTTCCATTCGAAAGTATTTCGAAATTATTTCCAGCATGTCCAGCCACATGAGCACCAAGACTTTGACCTTTGAAATGACATCAAATATTTGGTGATAATGAATTTTTAATTATATATTTTGAGTTTTCAAACAAACCTATAATTTTGACGCTTGGCAATTTTGAACCAGATTTCTCCGCACTTTTGTATATTTCATTCAATGCTTCAGCCAAATGTTTACCCAGTTGCTCAGTATAAAGTGCGCATCGATAGTAATTTCCTTCGCTCACTAAGTAATCACCTTTGATTTAAATAAGTAAAAAACAAATAAATTGGAGAAAGATATAAATTTCTACTTGTTACACAGATACTTCAATCTGTAGTAATGAGTTGGTGATAATGCCATGTGTCGAGTAAAAGACTTACCCATCTCCAATGCCTTTATTAAAAAATAGAAAAAGAGGAATTCGAGTTAGTCCAGACAATACAAAAATACGATAGTTGAAATAGTTCAAACTTAATGAGCTGAGTGTTCAGTGACACACTTACCGCAAATGTACCCGTTTTATGTGCTTGAGCGACTATTTTGAATCCAGATTGAATGTTATTGTTATTGTTATTGTTAAACCAAGCATTGGCCAGATATCCTGGAATATAAATGGTGATGTCGTTCGATCGATTTTTCACTAAGCTCAATGGGTCAGAAAGTGGAACTAATGCAGTCTCTTGCCCATTCTCAAAGACACGGAAGAAAAGTTGATTCTTCTTGACTTGATTCGATTCTTGAGTTACAAATGGAATTTGTTCTTTTATTAGCTCACGACCTGAAATCAAACATATTGAACTGCATTTTTTAAGTGTTTGATATCAATAGAACTTAGAGTTCTATTGAACCAACAAAACTTACAAGAATGATCGACAAGGAAAGTTAGCGACGTTGAAGCGAAGTCAATTCGATCATCTAGAGGGGTTTTTAATTTTGTTGATTCACATAACGCTGTGACCAAAAAAACGACGGTCAGTAATAGTATTTTCATTATGGAAAAATGCGCGAAATTGATGTTCCACTCTGAACGATAAAAAAAGTAAAACTAGTTCTAATCAGACTATCGTGTCATTTATACATTTCCAGTTTCAAATCGTATTATTTCAAAAGGAATTTTCTCATTAGTTGTCAGCATTTTAAAAATATTCTTAATTTGGTTCATCAATACATTGAACAATTTTAATTTGAAAAGTTGTCAAAAAAAATGCCAAGTTAATAAATATAATTTCAAGGCTCATTTTCATTAACAGCTATCACAAATAAACGTTTGTTGCTACTTTGGAGCAGTGTTCGCAATCTGGCGCATGCATCGCTAGCATGAGTGCGTTTAGTGTTATGCAAATGATTTATAATTTTTGTGAGCACGTGTATCGTCGATCTGGCTAATGTCATGTTAATATTTCTCAAGAATCACAACCAAAAACTTTCATTTCAATTTATATTTTCTCGTAAAATTTCGTGAAAAATCATGCAAAATCCACAACACTAAACGCACTCATTACTAATGGTAGCGATGCTTGATCGGGCGTCAATATCGAAGTCCGACTCGAGTCCGACCCAATCGAACATAGTCTTCGGACTAATTTTCCATTGTACCACTGCTACTTAGTGCTTAGTATTAAAATTTATATACATTAAAAAAAACAACAACATAAAATTCTGATTCGCATCACAATAAGTGGTTTTGGTAAACTCGTTTTTATTCTCAGCTACTTGTATTAGGATTAAGAAATCTTGACTCTCCTAAAGCATTTTGCATCATTCATATATGTTGATATGATAAATACTTGTATGAATAGTAGCGATTCAAATTCTAAATGGTGAGGGCGGCTGGAACTGTCCTATTCGTCAAATATTGCTTTTATTTCATCTGGAGTTTTTCCAATCATTTTCGCATACAAATCAATACCATAGCTATGTAAATTGTTATCATCACCAAAAGTGATACCAAACAGTTTGAAACCTCCCTCTTCCTTTTTTGTGTAATAATAATCATAATGACCAATTGCATCATAGATTCCATATGTTGAAGTTGTGTGTATCACAGTGAGCTGATTTGTATCTTCTTTACAAATTGATCTTAGAACATTATTCGCCTTCGTAAAACATGGTCGTGCCGGATCAAGTGCGTAAATTTCTTCAATCATTTTTCCATCTGTAAGTTGTTTGAAACGATTTCCAGCCTGTCCAGCAATATGAGCTCCCAAACTCTGACCTAATCACATTAAATAGAGATAAAAATGTTGCCCGTTGACCTTTGATATATAAGCTTTTTAGTATTATTTGAAAGTAAATACACACCGATTAGCCTAAAGTGTGGCAATTCTGTTCCGGCATCCACTGCACTTTTGTGAATGTCATACAAAGCCTCAGCTAAATGTTGACCCAATTGCTCGGTATAAGCTGCACTCCGATAGTAGTTTGCAGAGTTCCAAATATAATCACCTTTTGTTGTTGAGATATTAAAATAATGAAGAACGAACAACAGACAAGAACAAACGAATTTTAAAAGCACAGCCCGAATATATTAAAGGTAAATGTTTTACCACTACGAAAAGCGCCATCTCTGCATTCTTAGTGAACTATGAGGCACAAGGTAGGCCAAATACTCAATGCTGTATATTGAAAGCGGTTTCACTGAAAATACACGGGTGGCGCTTCGGAGAGCGGTAAACATGTATTGCCATGCAAATGTATAGGCCGCCATGTTTAATATTCGGGATGTGTTTAAGAGCTTCAAAAAACGATAAAAACTTACTTGGATCCATCACCTGAAGGAAGAATGAAAGAAACAAATTATTTGTATTATGTAATCTAGTTTTGATTGAAAAATAATTTAAAGTAAACTTACCGCAAATGTATCGTTTAAATGTGCCTGAGCAATTTTTCTTGGACCGGTACCAATATCAAACCAAGCATTTGCCGTATATCCTGGGACAAAAATGGTAATGTGATTCGATCCATTTTCCACCAACTGCAATGCCTTGCTAAATGGGATATATTCAGTCCTCTTTCCATTCTCATAGACACGGAAGAAAAGTTTATTTTTATCGACTTTGTTTTCTGGCTCGTTAATGAAAATCGTTTCATTTTCCATCTTGTCACGGCCTTGAATTTTAGATGTAACATAATAAATTCGATTTTGAATGTGTTTCACATAGCAAATGGATGAATTCAGTCACTGCGATTATGAATGATAACACGGATTGTGAACGATGTGCGAAATATTAAATGTTGTCTAGACTTCAAAGTTGAAAATACCTGAAGCCAATGTTTGGAAAAAGCTAAATGTAGCAAACGAACTTAAAGTTTACCGAAGTTTACTTACAACTAATGTGATAATATAAAGTAAGAGACACTGCAGCATAATCAATTCGGTCATCCAACGGTGTTTTTTCATTCTTTGAAACATTTTCTTCACCGCATGTGAATGTTACCAACAAAAGAGTAAAGAGCCAATGTATTTTCATTTTAAAATGATTTCTTTTTTTCATGCTCAACACGGAACAGTTAGTGTAAAACTGGCTCCAATTAAACTGTAAATTGATATTTTATCTGGATTCAAAATTAAATACCATCTTTATAACATCTAGACGTTAATTGTGTTCATCATAAGAGTGAAATTAAAATGATGTCACGAATATGGCAATTTGAACAAGTCACTTTAAGTTAATTGAAATTTCAAGTCTGAATTTCAATACACGCAAATGGCACAACAGTTCAACCAGCTGCCAAAACCTATACATCTATCAATAATTCGTTCAATTTACAGTAAAACCTTCCGAATAATAATTTCGCATTGAAGATGAACTGTGTGGTGACAATATATTCATATACACTGTGAATACACATAGAATAGACAAATGATAAACAGAAGACGAACATCTAAAGCAATAGGACTCAAACGGACTGCGTGCCAGTGGAATATGATGAAAGGTGTAAAGGTTTGTATATTCGAAATATTCCTCTGACTCGCTATCGCCTTCAATGCGAACACGCTGCGGTTTGATTCGAAATCGGTTAGTTTTGTATTAAGTTTTATTTTATGGACAATGCATTGAGGAAGAAAAACCTCAACTTACCTCATCTTCCTTAATATCACTTCCTCAAAGTTCCTTATCCTCTGCGAAACAGTCTCTGCTAATGACATAAATTCAAATAAAACATCTCAAGAATTAGATATATTTCGCATTTTGGAATGGATGAGTCAACGAGTGCAATGCGTTAATTTCTCCGTCTGTAAATGCAGATGTAGCAAATTTCTTGCTATAAAATGAGTAAGAAAACAGCACAAGATCAGTTGACGGTATTAACTTCAATTGAAGCCCCCAAAACACTATCTAAATCAAACATGAATTTCAAACTATTGTTCGCATTTGCTGCTGTTCTATTCCTTGGCATAGCCATTGACACCACCAGTGCTAACGGTAAGCTAACTATTTTTATAGATAATTTGAGTTTATTTTGACATATTTGTTAATTGTGTTTCTCTACACAGCCATGGAAAAATACACAGTATGTACAAGTGAATATCCGACACGAGCCTGTAGAAATTGGTGCATTAGCAATAAAAAGACTGGAGGAACTTGTGACGCCAAACAAGCATGCCAATGCTACTAATTGTAGTGTTTGGATTTTTAAACTAAAAAACATTCTGGCTGATGATGAATCAATACAAATTCTAGCTGAAATCCTTGAAATTGTAAATTCAACATTTCTATTTGAATAAAAATGGTTCATTCTAACTCTAGTTCTTACTGTTTTTTTCTCGCAAACCCAAATTGGGGTGAATTTGTACAGATATTAAAATCGATAATATCAAATTCTATCGTTTCTGCGTTTTTGGGTGGCTCTTAAAAACCAATATTTTGTTGACGTCGTGAAACTTTCTCATATTTGTGTCATTTGTATCTATTCATGGAAACGAATGCCACGTGGAAATGTCCATACATTTCTTTTGCAATTGCAACTTTAGCTTCAAAAGAAAGAGTAAAATGAATCGGAATCAGCTGACAACCAACTTTGCCAAAACTACTAGCAAAACCATGAATGAGCAGCAAATGCTGGATTAAAATCCAATTGAATTCGAAAATTGTCAACTATGAAGTATTACTTAAATATGAATAGTAACCGCCTAGGCAACCGTTGTCACCTTTTGCCCGTTCTGTCCACGCATAAAGCCACCAAAAAAACACAGTTTTCTTCGAGCTCATATCGTAAAACCAATATTTGCTTCTGATCGGAAGCATCAAGACGGAGGCTAGTTTTGCTATTTTTTGGCTAATTTCCTAGTGCGTGATTGTCCATTGGGAAACATTTGTACTGTGCATTTTTTTCCATTTATCAAATTAGAATGTTGCCAAAAATATAGCAATTTGAACAAGTTGCTTCAAGTTAATTGAAATTTCAAGGCTGAATTTCAATACACGCAAATGGCATGACAGAAGTCCAACTGCCAAAACCTATACATCTTTCGATAATTCTACAGTAAAACCTTCCAAATCCTCCTTCCGCATTGAAGATGAATAATATATTGATGACAATACACACAAATAAACTGCGAATACGCATAGAATCGACAAATGATAAACAGAATACGAACATCTAAAGCAATGGAATTCACATGAACTGCGTGTCAGTGGAATATGAGGAAATATTCATTTATATGCATTTTTTGTCAATCAATGTGACTTTCAACTTTAATGTTTACATTTTGTGCCATTCAACTTGTCATTTTTGTTGAACTCATTATTGTTTTCTTAATTTGAAATCAGTAGACTTTGTTGATGTAATTTTGATTTGAACTCAGTTTTTCAGCTCACCTGATGATGAACGTTTGCGAATAAAACGCAGTTTTACACCAGAATAAGAAGTGTTTTTACTTATTTATATCATGATGAAATATAGTTTTAGTTTTTTATTCAGTTTTATTTCATGGCCAATGCAATATTTTCCTCCTCATTGAGGAAGAGAAACCTCACCTCACCTCATCTTCTTCAAAGTTCCCCCACTTCTGTGAAACAGTCTCTGCTAATGACATAAATTCAAAGAAAACATCTCAAGAATTAGATATCTTTCACGTGTTGGAATTGATGAGTCAACGAGTGCAATGCGTTAATTTCTCCGTCTGTAAATGCAGATGTAGCAAATTTCTTGCTATAAAAGGAAGAGTAAGAAAACAGCACAACGTCAGTATGAACTTCAATTGAGGCCCCAAAAATACTATCAAACATGAATTTCAAACTATTGTTCGCATTGGCTGCTGTTCTATTCCTTGGTGTGGCTATTGACACCGCCAGTGCTGTTTCACGTAAGTTGATCATTTTTAAAGATAAATTGATCTTATTTTTATAATATTTGTTAATTTTGTTTATCTATACAGCCGGTGAAAAATACACAACATGTAAATCGGCTAATCCGAGACCAGCCTGTAAAAGTTGGTGCGTTAGCACTGGAAGGAAGGGTGGAGCTTGTGACGCCCACAAAGTATGTATTTGCTGGGGATGAATCAATACAAATTCTAGCTGAAATCCTTGAAGATGTAAATTCAACATTTCTATTTGAATAAAAATGGTTCATTCTTACTCTAGTTCCTGCTGTCTTTTTTTTTCTCGCAAACCCAAATAGGGGTGAATTTGTACAATTACCCAACCAGATATGAAAATCGATGAGCTGAATGACGAATAGAATTCGTATAATTTGTAATTCTATCGTTTCCGTGTTTCTCGGTGACTCTTCATAAGTAATCCATTTCTTTGGTGTACTTCTTATAGAAACTCCCAATAGTGGAAATCTGCGGTTTGATTTCCATCTAAAATTGCCTCCCAATAGTGGTAAGCTTATCTTCAGATGGTGGAAAATCCACGGGGGTGACATGAAAACGGCGTACTCTCGTGCTATTTTTTTTTGTCTATAGAAATCAAAGTCAAAGTGTTGCCATTTGAAAATTTGTACGATCAATATCGCCGCTATGGGAAAATCTGATTTCCAATCTCGTGAAATAGTCCATTAGTGTCTGCTGTACATTTAAAATATATTCAGATTCACGCCAAAATTGCCGTTGGGCAATCCATTGCCGTGTAAAAATGTTGCAAGTTAAATGCGATTGTGATGTCCTAATTCCGATGAAAATAAAATGTGCAAAACCAATAAAGATCATTTATCAACAACAAAGAAAAATTCTGTTATTATTATATCTTTGTCTTTCCCCATTTGTCCCATTTCAACTGTGCATTTTTTCCAATTTTTTTTCGCATTAAATTGAATTGTTGCCAAAAATATGGCAATTTGAACAAGTCGCTTGAAGTTAATTGAAATTTCAAGGCTGAATTTCAATACACGCAAATGGCGCGACAATTGAACCAGCTGCCAAAACCGATACATTTTTCAATTTTCTGCAGTAAAACCTTCCAAATCCACCCAGATAGCAGTTTATTTTTAATTTTCTAATATTTTCGACTTCTAATGACATCAAAGAAAATATTTCATTAACCCTCTAACGGGCAAGGTCGAAATAATGAAAGGGTCAAGCAGAATTTTTTTTTCAAGTAAATATGCATAAAGTTTGAGTTTTCAGGTAAACATATAGTCTTGAACGACCGCCAGGTGAGAAATAGTCAACACCGTCTCAAGACAGTCTTGCCGATTGAAATGTCCTGACTCCTAGTACAAAAAGTACACCTTTGCGATAATTTTGTACTAGAAGTATGCAAATTCTTAGTCGGATTTTCATGAAATTTGGTGAATATGCGTTCTAAATGTGTTTTTTCGATAATTGAAAAACGAAAAAATGTTGACGTAATTTTCGATTCTTTTTTCTTGGCTGTTCGCACTCAACTGATGGCAGTACTCAAACGCGTTGTTCGAATGCGCTCATTTGGTTATCAAAATATTAATCAAATTAGTCTGAAGGCATTTTTCGCATGTTTGAGCAAAAACAATTTCAAATTTGACTCTGGGGCCCAAAATACGAAGACCGTCTTGAGACGGGCTTACCCGTTAGAGGGTTAATTTAAGATTAGTAGCAAGAATCATTACATTGGATGGTCGATTTAAAAACTCTCTGGCATACAGTAAATAGAATTAGATATTTGTCGCATGGAATAGATGAGTCAACGAATGCAATGTAATAATTTTTCCGTCTGTAAATGCAGATGTAGCAAATTTCTTGCTATAAAAGGAAGAGTAACAAAACAGCCTAAGTTCAGTTGACGATATTAGTTTCAATTGAGGCCCCAAAAATACTATCAAACATGAATTTCAAACTTTTGTTCGCATTTGCTGCTGTTCTATTCCTTGGCGTAGCCATTGACACTGCCAATGCTTATTGTAAGTTGATCATTGTTTTTTTTTTAGATAAAATTGAATTTATTTTACATATTTGATAATTTTTCATATCTGCGATGGACACAGCCGGTGGAAAATACACAAAATGTAAAACTTCCAATCCAATTCAAGCCTGTAAAGATTGGTGCATTAGCTCTGGAAAGTTTGGAGGACATTGTGCCGCCAGCAGTATATGCATATGCTACTGATTGTAATGTTTGAATCGCTAAACCAACATTCCGACTGATGATAAAAATCAGTAAAAACATGTAAACTCAAAATGTTCTGTTTGAATAAAGGTGTTTGATTCTTATTGACTCTTTTTTTCCTTGTGAACCTTAATGAGTTGAATTAGTGCAATTATCCGACCAGTCGGGAAAATTGATGAGCTGAATGATGAATTTGTATTATTCTTAATTCTGTTGTTTCCACGTTTCTCAGTGGCTCTTCTTAAGTAACCCATTTCTTTAGGGCATTACTTATGGCGACAATGTTATTTTTATGAAGATGATATTTACTTATTTACATTAGAAAACATGAGAAAAACTTATGAAAATTACGATTGCGCTGCAGTGTGCCCAACTTTCAATGTTCTAAAGCTATATCAGAAGAATGAAATTGGTCAACTAATGAGTTTCATAAACATTTTCTGCCAAATTAAATATTTCATTATCGTTGTGAAACTTTCTCATATTTGTGTCATAGAAACGAGTGCCACGTAGTACTTTCCATAAATGTCTCTTGCAATCGGAACATCGGCTATAAAAGGAAGGGTAAAAGTGAATCGAGATCAGTTGACAATTTCAATTTCAATTGAACTGCGGGTAGAATTTAAAAAAAAACAACAAACATGAATCTCAAAGTGTTATTCGCTTTTGCTGTTGTTCTATTCCTTGTTGATACTGTTATGGCTTGTAAGTTGATCATTTTTAACAAGAATTTTACCCGAGGTCGCAAATGAGTGAATTTCTTTTTTCTTGCAAATTCCAAGATCGATGTGAGTCTTCGAACGCGGCTGAAGGCTGTAAAAACTGGTGCAGGGGCAATAAAAAAGTTGGAGGACATTGTGACGTGAGCAGAATATGCCGTTGCTACTAGCTTCGCTACCAATTGCGGTGTTGGAATTACTAATTCAGCCAAAATGGATGATCTTTTTACAAAATATACAAATTTCGGCTGAAATAGTAGAAAGTGTGTATTCAATATCTGCTGTTTGAATAAAAATGATTGATTTTGGTTTGCATGAGAATTAATTCATTAGGTTTTTTTTCACTTTTCCAAATCCGAGTGAACTTGAGTTGATGAAACGTTTCATTCTATATTTTCACGCTGCTAACGGTTAAGCCCCAAATCCGAATGAGTTCATGACCATGCACAGTCATGAAGAGGTCTCATCTTTTTTTTCCAAAGAAAACTCTTCAAATCACAGCAACTCTTGAAACCAGGCACTGGTTCGGAAGTATAAGTATAGTCGTTTTCATTAAGATCTGTGTTGATTTACGTCTCATCGACATGTAATCTAGATGGCGATGAGACGTAAATATACACAGATCTTGATTACTCAAGATACTGTAGCAACCGCTGATTTTGCACCACTTCTGTACTTCTAAAGTACCTGTGAAAATTGTCGCAATTATCTCTTTCTTTCACATGAGCTTTTACATTTTGATTAGACATTTTGCATAACATTTACCACAAGTTCTTTAAAATACTTAAAATATCGAGTCATGACGTGACTTTTTTTCAACGTCCAATGTAAAAGAGCCAAATGTACACGAATTCGTAAGAAAAAAGAATTCTGGTTCTTGCCTTTTCTGATCAAAAGGATTCTGATTCTAAAATGGCATATATCAAAACTTTATAATAAAATAAGAAGAAATATTTTTTTTTATTTGGCCTCAGTTTATTCATTCATTCAAAGTGAATAGTTAGCTCTATGTCTGATTGACATTTCACAAAACTTATTAGAAACCACCGAACCATTGTTTCTTCATTTCCTCGGATGTTTTGTCAGTATACTGATTAAGTCCCTGTTTGAATGTCGTCTCACCTTTGGCATATTTTTCATTGTGTGCAATGACTCCTTGCACCTTTTCTTTGAAGATTCCAAAACGTTTAGCGTCTTCAGCAGCATCGTAATTCTTGCCATACTTAGCCTATATGGAAATGAATTAAATGTATTTAGATTAGAAGCACTTGGTTTTGCGAAGGGTTCACATCAACTTACTTTGTACAATGGCCAAATTTTATCAATATTTGTACGAGCTGAAATGTTGTCCAAATCTGTTGCTGGTGCTGATGCTAGAAAAATCAAATAAATTTTCAACAATTAATATGGCAAGACATGATCTTTAACGCCATTTTTCAAAAGTTTTCATTCATTTACACCATCACTCGAAAAGTTTAAAATATACCGAAAAAACTAGAAATTCATGAAAATTCTTAACAATATTTTTTTTCAAAATCAATAATTTCACTTACCGGCGAGGACAGCTAGGGATGCAACGAAACACAACAAAAATACCTTCATTTTGAATAGAATTCTTAGATTTCGTGTTGAACACTGAACAGTCAGAATTGAAGTAGATCGAATCAAACTATCAGTTCGCTATTTATTCATTTCCAACTTCATATAATTCTATTTCAAAAGGAATTTCCTCATTAAATGGGTTCAATTAACTACATTAATTAACTAAATTGTTTATCCAATCTCCTATATTTGAATAGTGCAATAAAAATTTGCCAAAAATGTCAGAATTTCACCTTTCGTGCTTAGTTTCACTTCAAGATCGACTTACACCAAAAAATGACACGATAGTGCGATGTTGTTAACGGCTTTTAAAATTCGTTTTAGAATATGAATCATCAAAACCATCTGATGAGATGATGAACGATGAGTCCTCCGGTATTTTTCGACCGACAAATATTTATTAACTGCTAATGTTTGAATATTATTGAAATGATAGCTGATGATTCATCCATCTAATGGTATGCGTCTGGGTATGCGACGCACGTTCAAACGAAGTGTGTGCGATTAATAACTACCTTTCTTTTGAGTCCACAATTTGTTTTTTGAAATTGGCGCCAGTTAACGAAAAATTACGTATATATTTTTTATTATAGATTCAGCTCAAAGAAACGTGCTGTTAAAGCCGCTTGATATTTTCGATGAGATTTCATACGTAATATAATTCACAGAATATTTCGTTCATTTGATATATTCACGATCTCCACTAATTTATCTTCACAATAAGTGGAAGACATAGAGAAGCTGGAAAAATCAATTGTTGCATTGAATTGTACACATAAAATATGTCCATTTTTTACTACTAGCTTCGCTACTAATTGCGGTGCTGGAATTTCAAATAAAAAAAACACGAAATGTTTGACCACATTAATTTATTTATTCATTCAAAAGTGGCTAGTTAGTTCAATGTCTGATTGAAATTTGACGAAATTGATTGGTCATCGAGTTCTGGTTGTTTCTTCATTTCGGCGGATGTTTTGTCAGTAAACTCATTAAGTCTCTGTTTGAAAGTCACCTCACATTTTGCAAATTTTTCATTGTTTTGAATGATTCCATGCACCTTTTCTCTGAAGATCATATAACGTCTAGAATTTTCAACAGCACCGTAGCTCTTGTCAAACTTAGCCTATAGGAATGTCATGAAATGTATTTAAATTGGAAGCACTTGGTTTGCAAGGGTTCACATCAACTTACTTTAAACAATGGCCAAATTTCATCAATCTTTGTACGAGCTGTAATTTCGTCCAAATCTGATGCCGGCGCTGATGGTGCTGATGTTGCTGATGGTGCTGATGTTGCTGATGGTGCTGATGCTAGAAAAGTATAAATAATTTTAAGAAATTAATATACTAATTCACAGAAAAAAAAGGTGGTGGTAAATGTGTATGGTTCAGTGGTATTTCCAATGTCAAAATGATTTTTTTTTTGTTTCTCAACCGATTTGTCAAAATATGTCCGAATCGATGATGCTACGGTAGAATTTATGTACACACATACACAAAAGCTTTAAGCCTTTAGAACGACAACGATAAAACCTGTAAATTTTCAAAAATTACGTAGCTGTCGTACAGATAACCGCATACAACGACCTTTTCGCATCGATATCAAATTTATCTTTACTCTTGAACAATCATATTCATCGACTTAAGAACAAAGTATTGGTTTTTCACGAAAACGAGGAAAATGTTCTTTTTTCATACCATTTATTGTATTTTGGCACGGTTCGTCCACTATAGAGTCTGCCCACCATTCATTATAGATTTCAGCTGTTGTTTTGTCAGAAAACTGATTGGGCCCTATTTTGAAAGTCACTTCACCTTTGGCAAATCTTTCATTGTGCACAATGATCCCTTGCACGTTTTCTCTGAAGATCATAAAACGTCTAGAGTCTTCAACAGCACCGTAACTCTTGCCAAACTTAGCCTGTATGGAATATCCAGAAATGCATTTAGATTAGAAGCACTTGGATTGCAAGGATTCACAATTCAATTCAACTTACTTTGTACAATGGCCAAATTTCATCAATCTTTGTACGAGATGTGATATTGTCCAAATCTGATGCCGGCGCTGATGGTGCTGATGGTGCTAATAGTGCTGATGCTATAAAAATATAAATAATTTTAAGAAATGAATATATTAATATAAGAGTGGACATCGTTGAAAAAAAATGTGTTTTTCCTTGGGGGACCAGACAATTCCCGCATTTTCAAGTCCAAAAGAAAAGATCTGGAATAACAAAAATCCAACAAAATGCCGGCAACAGGTGCCACCGCGACATTATAGACATTCGATGAAAAATCAAAATGTTTGGAAATTGATGAACATTTTTATGACGCAATGACACAATTTTCAACCGATTTCAATGTTTTGACTGTTGTTCGAAAGATTTTGAGATCTTCTATGAATCGTTAATTGCATTTTGAACAAAAAATGAAATTTGTTTGGATGCCAGCACCCATAAATAGTTGAAAAAATTGGTTCGAAAAAATCTTGAAATCTCAACTAAAATCTTCAAAATCATCAAAATCTGTACCCGTCTATGGGCGAAAATCTCTAGGACTCATTTTTAGTAGGGTTACAGCCGTTGACCCCCTTTGGGTCAATATTTCCCATGTTAGAATGGTCATCATTCATATGCGTGCAATGGTCGCATTTTTCAACATAAAAAAATAGTTGATAGCTTATTGGAAAGATATTGACGTCTACTAGATGACACAAAAAAGAAAAAATGACAAAAGTTCAGTGTAGGCGGTAAATTTTCTCGAACAAATGTCGTAGAAGACCCCCTTTTTTCATTTCAGATATTACGTTATGCGAAATTCATCTTTGTGGCGGATAATCGTTAGCTGCACAACAGCTACGTCAATTTTGAAAAACAAATTCGGTGTTAGTGTGAACTGTCAAACTAAAGAGCGTGACTTTTTCGCATCGATATGAAATTTGTTTTTATACTCTTGAACAATCAAATTCATCGATTAGACACGAGACAAAGTATTGGTTTTTTCAAGAAAACGAGGTTAATGTTTTTTTTCATACCATTTACTGTATTTGGGCCTGGTTCGTCCACTATAGAGTCTGCCCACCATTCATTATAAATTTCAGCTGTTGTTTTGTCAGAAAACTGATTAAGCTCTATTTTGAAAGTCACTTCACCTTTGGCAAATCTTTCATTGTGCACAATGATCCCTTGCACGTTTTCTCTGAAGATCATAAAACGTCTAGCCTCTTCAACAGCACCGTAACTCTTGCCAAACCTAGTCTTTAGGAATATTGTTAAACATATTTAGATTATAAACACTTGGTTTGCTAGAGTTCACATGAACTCACTTTGTACAATGGCCAAATTTCATCAATCTTTGTACGAGATGTGATATTGTCCAAATCTGTTGCCGGTGTTGATTGTGCTGATGCTACAGGAATATAATAAATTTGAAGAAATAATACACAGATAGAAATTTGTTACGTAAATAAGACGCCAATATGGAATAAGACACTTTATTGTCCTATGCGAATAAAAACTGTCTTGAACTAATATAATCAATAATTCGCTAAACTCTGTATTCTCCGTTTGTGTGTGTGTATGAATCATGAATATTATGTTTTCTCTCTGAATCTCGCGGATGGAGTGAGTGAATTCAGCATTCAAAACTGCTATGCGCTGTGTGTTTTACCATGTTTGGGCGGATGCGCCTCGTTTCAAAAGAAGGTGTGCTACAGTCTGTAGCCTACAGATAAGCCAATTTTGAATGCTGGATTTAGTTTTTTATTTTAATCAATAATTTCACTTACCGGCGTGGACAGCTAGGGATGTAACGAAACAGAGCAAAAATACTTGCATTTTGATTAGAATTCATAAATTTCGTGTTTAACACTGAACAGTTAGAATTGAAGAAGGTCCAATAGAACATATAGTTTTGCAATTTATACATTTCCAACTTCATATAACTCTATTTCAGAAGGAATTTCCTCATGAGATAGCATTAGATTGCTACATTTTTGTTTTTGTTCTTTTAATAACAAAATATTGCACTTTATATTTATTTGTACTATTTGAAAAAAAACTATGTTTTGTTTTGTGAATTATTTCAAATTAGTGGGAAAAAAAACAATCAATATCTAGACTAATTAACTAAATTGTTTATCCAAACTTCTATTTCAGAAATGTAAAAAGTGAAATTGTCTGCATTTTACCTTTTCAAATAAAATTCAAGATTCGCCTTTCACTACAAAATGAAATAATATTAAGATGTTTTTTACAGCTGTTTGAATTCGTCGCATTTTTGGTGTGAAAGTCTCTAACGAGATGATGAACAATGAATCCTTTGGTATTTTTTCACCACAAAACGGTTATTAACTGTTGTTAAATATTGTTGAAACGATAGTTGGTTAGTCTTTGCTGAATCAGTCATCTGATGTGCATACAACGTTTCGGATCAGGTCAGGATTTTGACCAAATCAAAAATATTCAATTATTAGGAGCCACAACACCTGGAATGGTACAGAAACCAAAACCTGTGAAAAATGAGCTGATGCATAGATTCTCCGGATTTGGCCTGATGCAAAAAATGAAAAAATATTGAAATAAAAAAAATCGATATTTTGTGGCTTGATTGGATAGGTCTACAGTTCAATGGGAAGTGGTCGGCAGACCATAACAAAAAGACATCTGAACGATCTCAGTGCACCTCATTTTATATACTAAATGCTATGATATGACGTTTGTTAGCTGAACTAATGCTGATAACGTGTTGGTGAGCTGTCATCGCTGTCAGGCTTTGGTGGCCGGAGAAAGTTGATATCTGCATAAAAGTTATTTATCCTAGTAAGATCTACTCGTTTCAGTATAAGAGGTTTTCAATGGAAAATTCGAGCCAAATGTACACGAATTCGTGAGAAACAAGAATCTGATTCTTGTCTTTTCTGGGATTCTAAAATTCAGATTCTAAAATTTCAAATGAAAAAATAATGATAAAAAAACCGTTATATTTGACCACATCAATTTATTTATTCATTCAATGTCTGATTAACATTTGACAAAATTGAACCAAGTTGTTTCTTCATTTCGGCGGCTGATTTGTCAGTAAACTCATTAAGTCCCTGTTTGAAAGTCACCTTACGTGCGGCATATTTCTCATTGTGCGCAATGATTCCGTGCACCTTTTCTTTGAAGATCATATGACGTCTAGCGTCTTCAACAGCACCGTACTTCTTGCCAAACTTAGCCTATAGGAATGTCATGAAATGTATTTAGATTAGAGGCACTTGGTTTACGAGGGTTCACATCAACTTACCTTGTAAAGTGGCCAAATTTTATCAATGTTTGTACGAGCTGTAATTTCGTCCAAATCCGTTGCTGGTGTTGTTATTGCTGATTCTAGAAGAATATAAAAAATTTTCAACAATTAATATGCATGGCAAGAATGTCGAACGTTTTCATTCATTTGCGAGATATTTCGAAACGTTTCATCGATATTGAGATAGATAACTTTTTTTTTCAAAATCAATAATTTCACTTACCGGCGAGGACAGCTAGGGATGCAACGAAACACAGCAAAAAGACTTTCATTTTGAATAGAATTCTTAGGTTTCGTGTTGAACACTGAACAGTTAGAATTGAAGTAGGCCGAATCTAACTATCAGTTCGCTATTTATACATTTCTAACATCTCCTATTTCTACTTCAAAAAGAATTTCCTCATGAGATGGCATTAAATAACTACATTAATTAACTAAATTGTTTATCCAATCTTCTATTTCAGAAGAGTGCAATTAAATTTGCCAAAAATGTCGGAATTTCACCTTTCGTGCTTAGTTTCATTTCAAAATTGACTTACACCCGAAAATGACACGACGGTGCAATATTTTTAACAGCTGTTTTACCCGCTAACGAACTCAATAAAAATAGCTTGTGCACAAATATTTTTGTGATGCGCATTTAACGAATAGAAATGGTTTTGTTTCGTTTTGGTCCGTTTTTTTCAAAGTTCTGCTTATACTCGCGTGAAAATAAAATTGTCCTTTTATTCTCATGCATTCAACTGTCCATTTTTGTGTGTTCCTTCCACCGGTTCATTGAAAAATATTTGAAAAATCGCGAACATTTCACGGCTTGTTTGGATTTTATTTTCCCTTCAAATTCTTGAGTACTGAAAACCCATTCTTCAACTACCGAAATGAAATCTTAACTACCGGTTTTCTGCACAACTTCCCCTTAGTAAGCCCTGAAGGTATCGCTGTGTGACGAAAAATAACAAGTTGATGGTCGTCCAGTATTTTTCCACCGAAGAACATTTATTTACTGCTTTTAAGACGGCAATTTTGAACAAATGCTGAGGTACCGGAGAGAGTCAATTGAAGTTTTACGTAAGAAAAAAGAATCTGGTTTTTACCTTTTCTAATCGAAAGGATTCTAATTCTAAAATTTCAAATGGAAAAAAAGTGATGAAATAAAAAGGACTATTTAACGTTATATTGAGCCACAGTTTATTCATTCATTTAAATGTGAATAGATAGTTCAATATTGGATTGAAATTTCGCAAAACTTATTGGAAACCACCGAATCCCCATTGTTTCTTCAATTCGGTGGATGTTTTGTCAGTAAACTCATTAAGTCCCTGTTCGAAAGTTACTTCACGTTTGGCAAATTTCTCATTGTGTGCAATGATTCCATTCACCTTTTCTCTGAAGATCATATGACGTCTAGCGTCTTCAACAGCACCGTACTTCTTGCCAAACTTAGCCTATGGGAATGGAATTAAATGTATTTAGATTAAAAGCACTTGGTTTGTGAAGGTTCACACCAACTCACTTTGTACAATGGCCAAATTTCATCAATGTTTGTACGAGATGTAATATGATCTAAATCTGTTGCCGGTGTTGATGGTGCTGATGCTATAAGAATATAATTAATTTTAAACAATTAATATGATTGGCAAGAGATATATGAGATGCATCTGTCGCATGACTGATACATATGAAGGAATTAATTTATTCATCTAATTTAATCTACGAAATATTTCAAAACGTTTCATCGATATTGAGATGGATTACATCTTTTTTTTTCAAAATCAATAATTTCACTTACCGGCGAGGACAGCTAGGGATGCAACGAAACACAGCAAAAATACTTTCATTTTGAATAGAATTCTTAGGTTTCGTGTTGAACACTGAACAGTTAGAATTGAAGTATGTCTCATCAAGCTAATCAGTTCGCTATTTATACATTTCCAACGTCAGTTAATTTTATTTCAAAAGGAATTCTCTCGGTAGATGACTTTGAATAACTATATTAATTAACTAAATTGTTTATCCAATCTTCTATTTCAGAAATGTGAAAAGTGAAATAATATTTTCCAAACACCTTTCGTGTTTAGTTTTATTTCAAGGTCGACTTTCACCACGAAATGACACGGAAGTGCGATGTTGTTAACGGCTGTTTAAATTTGTTTTATCATTAGAGTATGAAAAAGTAACACATTCTAACGAGATGGCAAACAATGAGTCCTATTCCAGTATTTTTCTAACGGAAACCCAAATATTGTTGAAGTGATAGATGGCATGAGCGGTGCACCGAGGAGACTACGCGCCATGGATTGATGAGCGGATCAAGGATTCTGTGGATTTTTCCTGATGAAATCTGGGCTATTGTCCTAGATGTTTTTTTCTCCACCTAGACCACGATGGCCGACCATGAGCTTTACTTACAACAAACATGACAATTAAAATAAATCATATTTGAAATTAATTATTGAAAATATTTTGTGATACGACGTTGCAAGCCGTGCAAAGCGCTCTGAAGCAGCTAATTAATCATAAAAGGTTTGTTGAATCAACAAACTAAAAGAATGAAAGAGAGTATACTTTTCGAGCGAAGCGAACCATCTTGTTTGAAATTGGCGCCGCAGTTAAGGAAATATTACATATAGTTGTAGGAATCCTATTTATGAATTGAACGGAATTGAAATGTGTTGTCAAAGCTGATGGCATTCCAAATGATACTTCATACAATGACAGTAATTCGTAAGGTAATTCGTAAAACATTTCGTTTGATTGATAGCTACACGATCTCCACTAATTTATCTTCACGATTCGTGAAAAACGTGGGAAAATCTGTTGCATTGCATTGTACGCATTATAAATTTTCATTTTTAAAATTTACTTTTAGATATTAATTGCGTTTTAAATGTTATGTATATTTTGACCCCGGAAATAGCGCAAATCGGTCTTGAGGCACCCCAAAACGTTTGCCGATCGGGCTGAAAATTGCTACTAGCTTCACTACTGATTGCGGTGTTGGAACTACTAATTCAGCCATTCAGTGTAATTTGAATTCAATATCTGCTGTTTGAATAAAAATTATTAATTTTGGTTTTATTTTATTTCAACTCTACTAGCGGTTAATCCACAAATCAATTTTCAATGGAAAATTCGAGCCAAATGTCCTCTGAAAAAGAAAATGGTTCTTGTCTTTTTCGATCAAATAGATTTTGATTTTAAGATTTCAAATAAAAAGGTAATAAAATAAAATAAAAAGAACTGTTTAGTTTATTTGTGGATTTAGACCACATTAGTGTATTTATTCAATCAGAAGTGAATATATTACTGACGATAGTTAGTTCAATCAGACATTGAAATTTAACAAAAATTATTAGAAACCACCGAATCCCCATCGTTGCTTCAATTCTTGTTCTGTTTTGTCAGTAAAATCATTAAGTCCCTGTTGGAATGTCGTCTCACCTTTGGCAAATTTTTCATTATGCGCAATAACTCCTTGCACTTTTTGTCTGAAGATTCCAAGACGTTTAGCGTCTTCAGCAGCATCGTAGTTCTTGCCAAACTTAGCCTATGGAATGGAATTAAATGTATTTAGATTAGAAGCACTTGGTTTGCGAAGAGTTCACATTAACTTACTTTGTACAATGGCCAAATTTCATCAATGTTTGTACTAGCTGAAATGTTGTCCAAATCTGTTGCCGGTGCTGATGCTAGAAAAATCAAATAAATTGTCAACAATTAATATGCTTGGCAAGACATGATCTTTAATCGCATATGTTAAAGGTTTTCATTCATTTACGGTCAATCTACGAAATATTTCAATACGTTTCATTGATATTGAGATAGATAGTGTTATAAGGTCAAGAATATTCTCTTGAACTTTTTTTTTCACAAAACTGGTTCCAGAACATCAAGCCCAAAACCAGGCTCAAAAAAAACGAAACCTAATCACACGAACAATTTTAAAATTTACCGAACAAACATGAAATTCATGAGAGTTTTTAACGCTTTTTTTTTCAAAATCAATAATTTCACTTACCGGCGAGGACAGCTAGGGATGCAACGAAACAGAGCAAAAATACTTTCATTTTGAATAGAATTCTTAGATTTCGTGTTGACCACTGAACAGTTAGAATTGAAGTAGATCGAATCAAACTATCAGTTCGGTATTTATACATTTCCAACTTCACATACAACTAGTTCAAAATGAATTTCCTCGTTCGATGACATTGAATAACTATATTAATTAACTGAATTGTTTATTCAATTGTTTATTCCTCTAGTTTAGAATAGTGCAATTGAATTTGCTATAAATGTCGGAATGTTATACCTTCTGTTTCTAGTTTTTTTTTTAATATTGACATTCACTACAAAATGGCACGTTAGTGCGATGTTGTTAACGGCTGTTTAAATTAGTTCTATTTTTAGATTATAAAACAGTGAAACGATTTAATGAGATGGTGATAAGAAAGAGTCAATTGTAGTTTTCTCAAGAAGTGGAATCTCAAAGAACAGCTGTTTCTACATTTTTGCAAAGAAATTCAACTGTTACCATCCTTTGGAGGTTTTACTGTGTGCTGCTGGTATTTACTGATTGAATTTGATTTCAATTAGAATTTGAAATTTAAACGAAGAGATTGAAACACGTGTGACTGTGGTGTTGAATTGTGTTGCATGGTGACGCAATTAGAAAAAAAAATGATTTCATTTTTAATTTCATTGAAACAGAGATTTCTGAATTGCGTTTCGATTATTTTATTCTATTATTAGCACGCAATCATGTTGAATGTATAAATTTCTATTCTGTATAGAGACTAATGATAAAATCAATAAATACTCTCCCTGTCTCTCTCGTCTGCCATGTCTCAGTGAGTGCTGAACAATTTCCACTTTCAATTTAATTAAAAATCCATTTAATTATATGGCTGCATGTTATGGTGGGCACACACTGAGCATTGCATCCCATAAAATACCTCAAGATATTGTTTTTATTGCTGTCACACCGTGCTGTTATTCGTTATTGCGTTCCGTTAACCCTGTGATTTCGATATATTCTGCATATCCTTAATTAAGTTTTTACGTAATGCTAGACCGTTTATTCAACCAGTTTGGCGCGCACCAGAGATTGTTCTCGAATGCATACATCGAGGCTCATCATCACCATAAATTACTCATCCATGTCTTGAGGCAATCACCTATAAATGATTTATAGCTTATTGCAAGTTGCCTGTCCCAACGTCCATATGTGATAATTTATACACACACGCACAGCGCACACATATGCACTCAATGAAAGGATTCACATGCTGTTCCAATTACTTACATTACCGCACATTGACCACACACACACACACACGCACATGGAGGCGCGCGTATATATGGATTGATGCTCCTAAAATAAGGTAAAGTAATTACGTATGGACGAAATGCATTTCGATATTATATTTCAGTGTGCTCATTAAAATTTATATACATATATATCGGACAGCATATTGCAGCAGCGCCACTTCAACATCTATGCACATTAGTCATTGCAAACAGATGCATTTTATGCCATGCAAATTAATTGAATTGGAAAATCCAAGTGGTTGTTTTGTTTTTATTTGCGTAAAAGCCTTTTGGCCTGACAACAATCTTATTTTCGAACGAATTCGATCCCATTGGCTATCAATAGCTATGATATTTGAAACAGTGAAGTGACAAAATGTGATCACTTCTATTTGCTTTATTTTTCGTGTCATCAACGATATTCTCAAGAAAAATTCCATGAATTTGCATCGAACCCGAAAATGTGTGCTTACAAACGCCCATATCAATAGAACCTCTTAAAATCCGCACCACTTTGATATTAACCACTTGCATTCAAAGTCCATAGACTTTAATAAACTGGCAACATTTCCTGCTACTATAGTTCAAGTGCATTTCATCTGAATTACGAAAACAATACCAGTATTGCTTTTGGTGTCGGAAAGCTTCTTGACCACTGGCGTTTGCATTGAGATTTTGTGAAACGTGTATCGAATTGCAATGGAAAACTGATGATTTCGAGAGAATTGGAGAGCCTTGAAGCGAAACGTTTGGTTGGATGCATTTCGGTTGTGAGTGTCAGTGTGAATGTGCATAAAGTGTCATCAAAATTTATTTCACCATGATTAATGGGCACATTCGGTTCATCAACATGTTTAGAGTGTGCCATTCCATTGCGTTTGAGTTTCAAGTCAAAATGAAATGTTAGCCATTTTAGCAATTTTCGTCTCTTAAAAGCCTATAACATTGTGCAATGTGCACTGCTGTGCTGTGCTGTGCACCTTCCTCCAAAAACACACGGGCACCAAAACCACTTGAAAGACCAAAATGCAACCAAACGTAAAATAAATTAACAATTCTCTAGTGGTTTTCATTACATAAACAACTAGCAAATATAGAAACCAGATAAATGAGTTTCAACTCCGTGCCGAAGCAATGCCGACTACGACAGTGAGATAGAGAAAGAGAGATCTTTGTTTGTGCAATTTTGCGGGTAGCCGTGGTACTTGGAATAGGATTGTGCAATAGGCTTCAGTGCATTGTATTTTTCTCAGGATGTTTGTTTTACTGGAAAGATGCACATTCCAATTTCGATTTCATTCTCAAAACCGAATGTACACTGTTCAATTCAAATATCTCATTGTACACCATTCCGATAATACGCTTTGTATAAAACCCATCAAAATGGACAATGTTCATTTGAATAAACCTTTTAGGCACACATTTAATGCAATTTTATGTTGACAGCCATAAAGTTCTCAAGAGTTTATTGAATGCATTCCAATTTAAAGTGCAGCACTTTATTACTATATCCCGTTCACAGTCGGATCTGATGATTTCGGAATTGCATTTGAAATCATATCTTTGGAAAATATACCCAAGGATTGCACAATACAAATTCCATTCACCCTTTATCCATTTCAATTGGATATCAAACATTTTGTGCTTCGGTGCTATAGCCGACATACTTGCAGAGAGCAAATGTCATTTGACGGAAATTACTTGAGCTTTGAATAAAAGAAAATACAGAAAGGGAACTAACCGACACAGTCAATGCGTGAATTATTGCAGTCAATGCGTGAAATAAATGCCAGGATAGGTGAACTTCCCAGATGAAGTGAACAGAATCTCAAATAAAACCAACAAGTATGTTCAGAGTGTGCTTTTATTTGCTACACACAGTAAGCAACACCTACAATATACCTCCTGTTGTGCAGCTGCAAATTTATACACCGTCATTTGAATGCAACAACATACAAACTAAGGACAATTACTATGGAATTTTCCATCAATAACCTTTTCCAGACAAACAAAAGAGATTAAAGAAATCCTTGGTTTCAAAGTGAATCCGGATTCAAAGGGGATTCAGAGTATCGGTCAAACGCTCCACACGTTGAACAATTCACAGATAGAGAGATTCGGCTTTTTGGGACCATCAAATTGTCCCTTAGGTGAGGATCGCCCCAAAAAACAATTGATTAAACAAAAAACAAAACAGACAATTTCACGAAATTCCGGAGTAAAACGTGTTCAATGTTATGAAGTGTTCAGCTAAAAGTAAATACACGATAGTTCGGTAAGCAACAAGCAATTGAAATGCTTCAAAATGGATTTCGTATCAAATGAACCTTTAAATGGCAAGCATTTCCCATATCGAATTTGTGTTTGGCCAGTGATGATAGCAACCAATTTTCAGTAAATAAGTCAATAATGCCAGACATATTATGAATAAATGTGTTGTTACAGGCAAAAAACAGATTGATATGGTATTTCATAAAGGCATGACAACACGTAGTGCTGCAAAAAAAAAGAAGTGTTCATTTAGATACAAAAAAAGAATTGGCCAAATATTTGTCAATTTGTCGAATATTGATTTCAAAGTGTATTTTCGACACAAAATGAAATTCCACTGTAAACAAAAGCCCGTGTAATTTCCATAGAAACTCAAGTCAATAGCTCACCGAAATGGGTTTGCGTGATGCGAATCATATGAATATTCAATCGGAAGACCAAACACAAATCAGCTAAATGATGATTATAATTTCACGGCATACTGTGCGAGTGATTGCCCAAAGGGACGGATAGAAATGTTCATTTTTAAATAAAGCGAGTGGTTCAAATAACCTTTTTTTATGTCGACTTGAATGTGAAGATAATAAGTTGGCATTTTTTTCCACCGCTAAATTTTTTGATGGATATTGCACTTTTTATTTGTTTGATGTACAAAATGTGTTTCAATTTATATGAACAATTTCGCTGAATTCCGCTTAAATGACTGAAACAGTATGTATTGAAATTGAATGTGTCACAAACAATATTCGGATGAATATTTTTGACGCCATGGGCTTTGTGGATATTTGATATCGAACAGAATAATTTTTTCAACGAATGCAGGAATTCTTTTGAATAGCAAGTGGCCGGTTGAATACGAAAGTGGTGATTAAATGTTAATGTTTATGGCTTTTCACCAGGGGTCTGAGGAGTCAACTTACACACAATAAACTGAACTGTCAAATGTCATCCGAAATGAAGATGATATCATAAATTTTTGATTGAATTTCGATACTTAACAAAAGAGTTAAAATATATCATTATTTAAATGCTAACTTTTATTAAAACGTCCTTTTTCTAAGTCCTCGATCATTTTATGAGAGGAAATTTACATTACATACAAGTTAATTTTAGATATATCGAATCTTTTGATTCCAAGAAAATATTAATTAAAATATTAATTAAAGTTTCTTGTGAAAAACGTGTTTTGAGCAGAGGCTTATTGTTCGAATATCTTTTGAAATTAAACTTTTCATCTAATTCTCTCTATGATTTTCAACGTAAAATATGAACATTTTACCATTTTTGAAACCTTTTCCATTGAAATGAATTTTTCAGCAAATATTTTGCGCATGTAAAAATAATATCAAGATTTTTTGAAAAGTTCATAATTTTTTTCAGTTGAAAAGTTTTCAAAAAACGAGAAATTTTCATATTTTACATTGAGAATCATGAAAAAATTAGATGAAAAGATTTTCGAACAATAGGCCCCAGAACAGATAATAATTAATAATAATGAAATGAGAAAAAAAATATCTGGTATAATGTGTTCGCAGCTGACTTTGAAAGAAAGTAAATTAAAATAATCGAATAAAACACACATTATTCAGATACAATTTAAAGAATTTCAACTCGGAAAAAGAAATTCCGGAAATTTAATCAAATTTTTTTTAAGTGTACAAAAACTGCTATAAAAGTTAATGTGTGTCAACGCAAACGAATCATATGTTTATAACACCTGTGTGAGGCTTATTCAAAATCGGTTTGACACGATATAATCCAGTAACATGAAGAATACAATCACTTTGGCTTTTATTTGTTTTGCTGCTATTCAAATGGTTAGTTTTGATGATTTATTTTGCTTATCCATTACCTTTCAGAGTTAATAGAATAACACTTGATTTTCTTATATCTTTAGGCTTCAGCAGCAAGTCTAACCACAGAATCCGGTTTGAGTATTTCCGACCTCTCGAGTAAAATAAAAGCGATGTTTGGACCGGCCATTACGAAGACCATCGACTCACTTGAATACGTATCATATCTGGTACAACAGTATACAGATTCTCTAAGTGAAGTCCCAAGCAAATTAAGAGAAATGCTAAATTTAGCCATTGCAGAGGCAATTGAACAAATTCAAATTACGAGAGAACTTGTAAGCGAAGGTGTGTACGGAGCATATTATGACCCAATTGGATCAATGAATCAAACTGCATGGGTTTTGGGTCAACTCAAATCTATAGTGGATATGAATACAAAATTTTGATGAAATCACAACAAAATCTTTCGTCTACGAGAGAAATGTTTTCATACACCATTTAAGTATAAATGAAATTAATTATTGGATTAATGAACAATTAATGTGATTAATTATTATTATAAGATATGTGGAACTGTCTGTACCAGTGTTGAAATTATAAATTAAAAACTTCTTTTCATCTTATTCGGGTGCAAATATATTATTTACTAACCAAACGAACGTTTTTGAGAATTTCAAAATATGACCAAAAGTTTCATCGATTGTTTCTCAAACGCGTCTCCTGCGTCGTGTTTTCATTGATTTTGCCTATATTCAAGCGTTACATGTGAAGTACGGGAAATAGAAATGTGGCGAAATTGAATAAGTTCCACAGTTTAGTAAACTGAGTTTAAACTTTAGGGGCGCTAGATATGCGTTTTTCTGACGTCACACATAGTTTAGATTATTTTGTATTGACAGCCTATGAATTTGTGAAAGTTGGTCTTCGTTGCGATCGCAAATGTTTTGATAAAGTGTGTCTAATTAATCTTTTGAATTTTCATGTATTATCATGTTGTTATGATAACAGCTGCTAGTGACGACGGCGCACATGTATACTGATGCGGCTGAAAATGTTTCGTTTGTACTTATTGACTGTCTATAGAGAGTCAATAATATATATTATTCTTTGTTTTGATTTGATAATCTATTACACAAAGTTGACAAGAGATATGAGAAAAATTTGATGGCGATTACTCGTTAAAAGTCAAGTTTAACCCAAAACCATACAATTTATGAACCAATGGTTTTTAGTAAAATTGAAATTCGGACGCATAGTGAGTGGCAGTTTAACAATTGATTCTCTTGAACTTCTGAATTTCAATCGTTTAGCCAAAAAAAGTCCCAAATTATAGTTCGGGAATAATTATTCGACTGGTTTTCCGTTTTACCAAAATTGTTAAACCAAAATGGTTTCTAAAATATTGTTTTATATGCTGTTGATTTCTCTGGCATTATTTGAAACTGTCAACTCATTGAAAATACTCGGTTTATTTCCATATCCTGGTGTTAGTCATTTTCGTTTCTTCCATCCAATATTGCGTGGTTTGGCTGAAGCAGGCCATGATATTACTGTCGTTGGACACTTCCCAGACAAAAATCCACCATCAAATTACAAAGATTTAAAATTGACGGAAATCAAAGTGCTAACAAACTCGATCAATTTGGAGGTAACGACATTTGTATTCGTATATAGTTCAATATCAATTTATACGAAAATTTGACTTAATTTCAAATTTATTTTGTTTTGATAGATATTTGAACAACGTCCGTGGTATCAGTTTATCACGGAATTCATTAAAATTAACCAAAGAGGCATTAATGTTTGTGAAATTGCGTTGAATTCTACCGAAATACAAAATCTTTTAAAGTCAAAGCAACGCTATGATGTGATTCTGATGGAGCAGTTCAGCTCCGACTGCATGATGGGCGTTGCATGGAAATTAAATGCACCGGTCATTGGATTGAGCAGTTGTGTGCTGATGCCCTGGCATTATGACCGTCTTGGGAGTCCATTCATTCCATCATTTATGCCGGGAATATTTTTTGGTTACACCGATCACATGTCTTATCTTCAACGGATCAACAATTGGGTCAGTTTCAATGTACTTAAACAAATATACAAGTAAGTGATGATTCTATCAATTAGAGGTCTTGAACTGACTTTTTCATTTTCAATACAATCCTGAAACATTTTCAGTTTTGTCACGTTAGAGACAACGGATAAACTAGTACGAAAATACATGAAAGATGACAATATGCCTCACCTCAGTGAGCTTGTCAAAGAGACTAGTTTGATGTTCGTTAATTCTCACTATTCGTTCACTGGATCTCGACCAAATGCACCAACAATCGTTGAATTGGGCGGAATTCATGCAATCGAAGCAAAACCATTGGAACCAGAACTCAAATCCATCTTGGATTCAGCTAAAGATGGTGTGATTTATGTGAGTTGGGGTTCATTGATTCGCGCTGATACATTACCTGTGGACAAACGAGACAGCCTCTTAAAAGTCTTCAGCTCATTAAAACAAACTGTTTTATGGAAATGGGAAAACGAAACGCTTCCAAATCAACCGAAAAACGTGCTCATTCGGAAGTGGATGCCACAAAGAGACATTTTGTGTAAGTATTTAAAAAAAATCCTTCGTTTCAATAGACTGATGATTTATGATTTGTTACATCTTCTCCTGCTTAAACACAATTCAGGTCATCCAAATGTTCGAGTCTTTGTGAGGTACTTTATAAAATCGATAAAAACTTTAATTAAACAAGCTGATGAAATTTATTTTTATTTATCATTCGATAGTCATGGCGGCTTGATGGGAAGCATCGAATCAGTTCATTGTGGAGTGCCAATGGTTTTGATTCCAATGGCAGGAGATCAATTTTACAATGCAGCCGCTGCTGAGGCTCGTGGAATGGGTTCGATCGTTCACTACGAAGATCTCACTGAGGAAACGATGAAGGCGGCTATAGATTCCGCCTTGACACAACAATCCAGACACAACGCCAAACAAGTGTCATATTCATTTCGAAATCGACCAAAACCACCAATGGAAACTGCTGTTTGGTGGGTTGAATACGTAGCAGCAACTCGTGGAGCACCATTTTTAAAATCGTATTCAACACACTTATCGACATTTGTATATTACTCTGTCGATGTTTTTGCCACATTCTTAGCTGCTCTGGTATTTATAATCGCTTTAATGATCTGTTTGGTTCGCAAATGTATTGGCAAACCGAGAACACACCAAAATCACGTCAAATCCAAAGAGGAGTAGCTATTTGCTATTTGTATGACGTTATCCAAAGTATTTTTTCATGAGTTAAACATTAATTTTTTTTATTTCATCATATAAATTTGAGTCATATTTGTTACAAACTGCAAAAAAACTGAAAATAAAACTGTACATTTGCAAAAGTATTTCATTTGAGTCACTAACATCATGACGTTTAAACTTACGATTAACTCAAAACCATATGATTTTTGTACCAATCGTGTTTAGTAAAATTGAAACTCAGCCGCCAAGAACTGACTAACTGTGAATTAACAATTGAATTTTTCGAATAAATTTTCTTGAATTTCTGAATTTCATGAAAGTCAGGTTGCAACAGTTGCAATTGTTTAGCCAAAAAAGTGCCAAATTATAGTTTGGGAATAATTATTCGACTGGTATTTCGTTTGACCAGAATTGTTTAATCAAAATGGTTTCTAAAATATTGTTTTATTTGCTGTTGATTTCTCTGGCATCATTTGAAACTGTCAACTCATTGAAAATACTCGGTTTATTTCCATATCCTGGTGTTAGTCATTTTCGTTTCTTCCATCCAATATTGCGTGGTTTGGCTGAAGCAGGCCATGATATTACTGTCGTTGGACACTTCCCAGACAAAAATCCACCATCAAATTACAAAGATTTAAAATTGCCGGAAATCAAAGTGCTAACAAACTCAATCAATTTGGGGGTAACAGTTCTTGTATTCGTATATAGTTCAATATCAATTTAGCCTTATTGTTGACTTGATAACTTTCACTTATCCGCACAATGTGATTAGGAAAATTATTGATTTTGAATCACAAACAGCGTGCGGTGCACAAACTGCTTGTGTTTTCTATTTACACCAGTAATTGACTTCAAATTTAACATTTTGATTTCGACTATTAACATTTGTCTGGTGTGTGCGTGCAAATCTTTGCTCTGTGCGGAAAAGTCAGGATTACAAATGTAATTTCAATTATTCCGATTTTATTTTGTCGTGATAGAGATATGAACATCGTCCGTGGTATCAACTTATCATGGAATCCATTCGAATGAACCAATATGGCATTAATATATGTGAAATCGCATTAAACTCTACTGCAATAAAAATTATTTTAAAGTCGCAGCCAACTTATGACGTGATATTGATGGAGCAGTATAGAATCGATTGTATGATGGGCGTTGCATGGAAATTAAATGCACCGATCATTGGATTGAGCAGTTGTGTGCTGATGCCCTGGCATTATGACCGTCTTGGGAGTCCATTCATTCCATCATTTATGCCGGGAATATTTTTTGGTTACACCGATCAAATGTCTTATCTTCAACGGATCAACAACTGGGTCAGCTGCAATGTATTTAAGCAATTATACAAGTAAGTGATGATTCTATGTATTTGTACGCCTATCTATGCATGAAATTTGGTCAAATAAATTTGACATTTCAGTGAATTAAATGTCGTTTGGGCACGTTGTTATTTAATTTTTTCGTGTTAAGTCATTTTTGAAAAATCATATCTAGAGAACCCCTCGACCGATGAAAGTTATTTCTGTTTTTATTGATTACATTTTAACCAGAAAAATTCAATAGTGAAATTTACAACATTAAATTTCTAAATCGATAAAAATACAAATAACTCGCTAGTCCCGTCATAAAATTAATATCAGTAAATTTGTGTACCGCTTTAAAATGCGGCATGAGTTTTTACCGCGCGTTTTTAATTGATTTTTATTTTCCATACAAACCTCAAACATTTTTAGTTTTGTCACGTTAGAGACAACGGATAAACTAGTACGAAAATACATGAAAGATGACAATATGCCTCACCTCAGTGAGCTTGTCAAAGAGACTAGTTTGATGTTCGTTAATTCTCACTATTCGTTCACTGGATCTCGACCAAATGCACCAACAATCGTTGAATTGGGCGGAATTCATGCAATCGAAGCAAAACCATTGGAACCAGAACTCAAATCCATCTTAGATTCATCTAAAGATGGTGTGATTTATGTGAGTTGGGGTTCATTGATTCGCGCTGATACATTACCTGTGGACAAACGAGACAGCCTCTTAAAAGTCTTCAGCTCATTAAAACAAACTGTTTTATGGAAATGGGAAAACGAAACGCTTCCAAATCAACCGAAAAACGTGCTCATTCGGAAGTGGATGCCACAAAGAGACATTTTGTGTAAGTATTTAAAAAAAATCCTTCGTTTCAATAGACTGATGATTTATGATTTGTTACATCTTCTCCTGCTTAAACACAATTCAGGTCATCCAAATGTTCGAGTCTTTGTGAGGTACTTTATAAAATCGATAAAAACTTTAATTAAACAAGCTGATGAAATTTATTTTTATTTATCATTCGATAGTCATGGCGGCTTGATGGGAAGCATCGAATCAGTTCATTGTGGAGTGCCAATGGTTTTGATTCCAATGGCAGGAGATCAATTTTACAATGCAGCCGCTGCTGAGGCTCGTGGAATGGGTTCGATCGTTCACTACGAAGATCTCACTGAGGAAACGATGAAGGCGGCTATAGATTCCGCCTTGACACAACAATCCAGACACAACGCCAAACAAGTGTCATATTCATTTCGAAATCGACCAAAACCACCAATGGAAACTGCTGTTTGGTGGGTTGAATACGTAGCAGCAACTCGTGGAGCACCATTTTTAAAATCGTATTCAACACACTTATCGACATTTGTATATTACTCTGTCGATGTTTTGGCTACAATCTCAGTTGCACTGATATCTATAATCGCTTTATTGATCTGTTTGGTTCGCAAATGTATTGGCAAACCGAGAACACACCAAAATCACGTCAAATCCAAAGAAGAGTAGCTAATTGCTATTTGTATGACGTTGTCCAACGTATTTTCATGAGTTAAACATTAATTTTTTTTATTTCATCATATAAATTTGAGTCATATTTGTTACAAACTGCAAAAAAACTGAAAATAAAACTGTACATTTGTAAAAGTATTTCATTCGAGTCAATAACGTCAGACATGTTATGAGTCAATGTGTTTTGACAAACGGAATTTCATAAGTGCAAAAGTGCATGGCAACGCGTAGGGCTGCAGAAAAGAAAGCCAGATATTTGTCAATTTGTCGAATATTGATTTCAAAGTGTATTTTCAACACAAAATGAAATTCCACATGCAAACAAAAGCCCGTGTAATTTCCATAGAAACTCAAGTCTCATAGCTCAGCGAAACGGGTTTTGCCTGGTGCGAGTGAAAAATTCAATCGAGAGACTAAACGCAAATCAGCCAAATGATGATTATGATTGCAGAGTAAAGTGTGAGAGGATGACCAAAGGGATGGATGGAAATGTTCATTTTCAAATAAAGCGAACGGTTCAAATAACCTTTTTTTTTATGTCGACTTGAAAATGAAGATAATACCCGTTTTCATTTTTTTTTCTCCATCGCTCGGTTTTTTTTTCTGGACGTTGCGCTTTTATTTTCATTTGCTTGAAGCGGCAAGAGAATGTTTTTCAATTCATACGGAAAATTTGCGTTGAATTCCGGTTAAATGACCGAAACAGTACATTGAAATTAAATGTGTCACAAACAATATTCGGATGAATATGGCTGGTGCTGGTGCCGTGGGCACAAACGCACTCAAAGTATGGACATCGAACACAATGATTTTTTTTTTCGCTCTCTCGTATTCAATGAATGCAGAAATTCTTTTGAATAGCAAACCGGCCGGTCAAATACGAAAGTGGTAATTTAATGACATGTCGTGGTTTAATTCGACTGCTGGCTGTCGAGTCTCTTGTTGTCAATTCAAATTTTACACCTCTTCATCCCACTTTCCGGTCTCGGTTTCGGTTCCTGGCCATTGCAAAATGAGTGTGTGAGCAATTTGTGTATTGCATTTTTCTTTAGCACATGACGTGACCATCACATATGCTAAAAATAAAGTGGAAGTGGCGGATGTTTTGAATATGGAAAAAAGCAAGAGAGAGAGAGAGAGAGGAGAGCAAAAAAAGCACGTAAAATTGAATATTCGCGACCAAAAAGAATGTATACGTAAACATGGAGCTGTTTCGGTTCATGCAAATGGCACCCTCGTTCTGCCTCATAAATGATTAAAACATTCAAGTCTGTCGCGTCAATCGGTCGTATTTAATAGTTGGTCATCACACCCACACCAACCATTTCCACACGATAGACATACACCATATATTTGTCATTTTTCCATGAATCAAAATTCAGTCAATTTTTTTTTCAAGCTGTTCGCTATAGAGAGAGATTGCATCTAAAATACCAAAAGATATATAAAACCGTTTCGCTTTGTAATTTGACTTTTAACGGTGAATGCTGACTGGAGTTTTTTTTTCTCGATGTTTTATGCGTTTTAAATGACATTTTCTATAGATGGAAAATATACATAAAACATCAATGTTCCAATTCAAACGCGTCCACTTTTTTCCATAGTCATCTTGACCAGGAAATGCGAGAGCATTACAAGAATTTCTTTCAATTGGCACTGGTCAGTGATACTAAGTGTGTTCTACCGGGTTCGAGGAAAACCAGACCAATCCGTCTGCTCCCAGATGGATCCCTGACCAAATCTGATAGTCTACTAAATCTTTCCTCGAGCCTTTTACATCCTTTCCGAAAGGTTGGTTTGCAAGCACATAATTTTCCAAGTCATTTTCAATCAACCAAAAAATCTCCAGTAGATTCCAAAATCATCATCAAACTGCGTTAGTTTCAACCGGATTGTCCGTCCGTTGAGTTGAGACTATTCCGGTTGAGTAGTGATTGCGATCCCCAAGTGAATAGTAAATTTAGCTGCGTTAAACGTTCAGACGGTGTAGAATGTTGTGCATCGCATGCAAATGGATTTTAATCACTTTTTCAATTTTAACTAAATATTTTAATTACATTAAAAAAAAAAACACGAGAGACATCGTTCCAGTTGGTCACCGCATAAAATACGAAGACATTAAATGTGAACCTTTCCTGTCGATTTTTTTGCTGTTGTGTTTGTTGGTTGGCGTTACGATGACGTGAAGGATTTTATGCCAATTTAATAAAATTCTTCTATGAAAATGCGACGCTCCCATTTTTTGGTATTGCAGCTTTTAAAAAGTAATTTCACCATTAGAAAGTTTCGTATGTGACTCGGGGTTTTGTGAATGGAAATCGGTGTTTTGCATTCATGACTTGTCCATTTTCCAAAAGTAAAAAAAATTGTTCACGAATAAAAAGAGTCTCACACTATTAAAAAGAAATAAATGAAACTGGTTTTAAATGAAAGAAAAACGACAACAACAACAACCAAAAATCAGACCGAAACATAAGCAGATTCAGGAAGAATGGTTAACCAATACTTCACATTTTATTGCGATGCCTTTTCGTTGTCATTATCATCAACGTCACTTGTTTCGAGTCATTCACTGTTTTTTTCTTCTCATCTCATCTTTGTCATGCGAAAAATGACCAAAAAAACAAAGAAAAAACCGAGTATAAAGCGGTTGATGCTATCGTTTTATGGCGACCAGACGGAAAATTATACGAAAAATCATTCTTTTATTTGGTTACAATCTAAATGTGACTCCGTTTATTTTATTGTATATTAAAGAGTTTTGTTTACGGTCAGAATGGCATAGGTTCAGTTGGCATTTTTGGCTATGATTCGGACGATATAGATGTCGAAATTATGGAAAAGCTACTGCACATAGAACCAAAAAAAAAAACAAACAAAAAATGTATGCGTCGCACAATCTGTTGCCATAATTTAAAGCAAATAATAATATGAATGGCAATGAAGATAAAAATTAGCTTATATTTTTAATGCAGCTACTTTCTAGCGTTTTGAAAGCATTTGGTAATGTCGCTTCATCCAATCTCGTTCAACATAAATTCCTAGATTACATTGCTGACTGTACGCACACAATTTTCTCGAAAATGTCGAGTGCCGGAAAATCTTTCGTGACCAACACCAACACACACACCAACACATCGAAAAATGGGAAATCCTTTTACAATTTCATTTATTAAGCAACTGAAAATCCTTGTGTCGATGTCGAAATTACAAATGCCAGAGAAATCGTCGAATTATACAAGCGAATGCATTTTGGTGAGCAATTATACTTTGTAACGGTTCGCTTGGCTTATAAAATACCTGCAGGACAATTTCAACATTTGTCGATGCGATGCATGTTCAAAGCGACGGGCCGAAAGAGTCATTTTAAATGCACGAGTTCACGACGAATTTGCCATTTCGAGTTTAAAGCCATCGAATCGCAACAATGTAACCTCCAAAGGAGGTGAGTGTGTGTGAGTTCTGGTATTCGACTTGTATTCGGAAATTACAACCAATGTGAAAATGACCATTTTTTTTTCAAACCAAAAACTCATAAGCATCAACCGGAACAAGTGACTGCATAAATGCTAATTTGACAAGCTTTCTCAAAATGAAAACTGAAACTATAAACATTTTTCAATGGACCCTTTTTTCCCTCAACCAAAATGCGTCTCTATTTGCTTAACAATAATTATAATAAAACCACATTTTCAATAAATTTATTTACTTGTCAAAATATGAAATTGAATCGCCATATCAAAATATTTTCATGTCATTCACAATTCAATTGAATCACTTCGAACGAAAGTGAGATGGGAAAAAATATTTCGAGCCAAACCACAATTAAAAAAAAAAAATCCGACAAAATCTCAATAACAACCTATTGAAAGTTCAAACTAATCATTTTCCGAAGATTTTCATAAATGACGAAAAAAAAACGTTCATTTCCATTCTGAGCGTTTCACATGCCCGAAAATGCGTCCAGCGATTTTATATTCGCGATAGAGTATGAGTGAATTATTCACTAGATTTGAACGTGCGTTGTGCGAACTACATTGTGTGTGCAATCACACAAAAACAACACCCGGCGGAAATGTTTCTTATTTTTCTATCATTATAAATTTTACCATTTTACGTTTTTTTTAAAAATCATTTCAGTCCGAATAAACAAAAAGTCATTTGCAAATGGTTTTTAATAGATGAAAAATAATTGTTGAATTGAAATCACAAAATCAGTAAATGCGAAAGTATTTTTTTTTTTTTTGCTTATGAATTTAAAAACAACCGTCTGATGAAGAACAATGGTAACATCAATCAAAATGCAGTGCGGTGGAAATCCTACCGACGGACATTAGCAATACTTCCATTAAGAATTAATTTATGATATTTTTCGTTTAAAGAGTGTGCTATTGATATAGCAAATTTATGGGACTTCCTCCCAAATATCAGAAGGCAGAGAAATTGGTCCCGTGAAATTTCAATATTGAGAGGTTTTTCTGTATTTTGCAAACATTTAAAAATCTTTAGTTTATTAAAATGATTTTAAATCATTCCATTAACTCAAGTCCAAATCGATTGGGCAAAATAGTTCTTCCAAAAGTTGGTGTTATTCATTTCATGAACCATTTACAAAAGTCACATGGCCGTTTGTTAGCAATGATAAGTAGCCATGTACGCCAATGCGTGTTTCTAAGTTTGATTAATATTACTAAACCTAATCAACTGGTTAACACACATTTAGCTGTGAAGTAATGCTCCAGGGGTCGATTATTTCGAACAAGAATATTGAAACAAAAGTGACGTCATTGCCTTGATTTTTCTATAAAACTAAGTTAAAATAGTTCTAAAAATCAACTATCTGACACAAAAATACTATCCGAAGGCGTTAGAGCGGAGGTAAAAGGTTTCAGTGCAATTCAAAGTGAAAAATGTTATTTTATCAATCATTCGATGCATACATTAAAGGGGATATATCCGTTGAACCACAGCACATTTGTGATAATGAGTGTTGGTTTCAATGGTACGAATGTGTCACACGAGCAAAATCCATTTGTATGTCCGCGTCCACGTACATCTGTGCATCTGTACAGTATACAACAGACATTGATCGAAATCCATTGGATTCGATTCGATTGGATTCTGTTGGAATTGAATCATCCGGATAAAAGTCGTAAACGATTTGTTAGCATGTCAACCGAGGATTCTTCGTAATTACATCTCATTTTTCGTGCCTTTCATGTAACAAGGTGTGCCCCATTGGCATTGAAACGCTTACTCTTCGGAACGCTTCAAATTGTAATTGTGAATGTGCGTGCATTTTTCCCCGGTTATTTTGATTGAAGAGACAAATCCAATTACATCATTAGTTGCGTCAATGCATCACCCAAATCCAATACTCTAATCAACTCAAAAGTTTCTCTTAATTAACGAAGAAAACAGCGCCTAAAAGCCTGCAGTTGCAATGCACACATCAATTGAATCCCTTGTTGTGCATCGTGGCGGCTTTTCGAAATGCATTTCATCAAAATGACAATCTGGACGACTTTGTTGATAAATAAGCATAATTTACGAGCGTATCATGCCGACGATAAATGGTGCACGTTTCACCTGCTAAATATGGCATATCGAAATCGTGACTTCATTGCAATTTTTCGGTGAACGAAAGCGGATGGGATGCGAGCGTTTGCGTTTCTTTTTTTTTCTGCATTTCTGGTGTCCTGGTGAGTGTTTATGTGTGTGCTGGCAGTGTGTGCACTGTGCAATGCATTTTGTGTATTTAATCAGTTTAAGTGTGTACACTTGAACATTCCGGTATAACAACGGTGAATGTTGTGAATGTGGAATGCGAACGATGGATTTTATAAATTACGCTTAAGTGCATGTGTGCATAAAGCGACTTTTAAATGAATTAGCTCACCCGAAATGCGGCACAAGTGAAACCAATTCGAAAAATGCTTTCGGCTGCAATAACGAAAAATGCCGTACAGATTTGTTTTTTTTCTGTGTGTGTTCAACTCAATCTCGCTCTGCAGGCGCTCAATCCATTTGAAAATTATTCAATTTTTGCATTGAGCATTTATAAACGCTTTGCAGCAAAAAAAAACGCATAGAGTTAAAGAAAAAAAAAATGTCATCACATGGAAAAATTGCAAACGTCATATAAATGCACGCTTCATGGAAATCATCGCCGGTATTTGCCCCGGTCGATTCGGGGAGACGGGAACAAACAAAATGAGTTTTCAGCAAATGAAAGAAAAATGCATTTACCGATAAGAGTAACGGAAGTTGAGTTGCAAATGAACATGAATCCGAAGTCAATGTGGCAATAAACCACTTTATAATAGCATTTCATTCAATTAATGGCATTATTATGAAGGAAGTTGTCGAAGTGGTGGTGTGGGCAGGAAAGGTATGCGGATTTTGAATGCAACACTCACCGTGAGTGACTCATGCGATATGTTAAACACATTTTTAATACTTTTTTCAGCAATTTTTTATAAATTCATCCAACAAAGTCATCCAGAAGTGATTTCGACGAAGTGGAATGCAGTTTTCAATACCCTAATCTAATGCTCTAGGTACACTCGAACCGAAAAATAACTGAATTTTACTATAAAATCCTCTTTTCATCGATTTTAATTTTATCATTTCCATTGAATGAAGTGTTCAAAATGAGTTAAATTCGTTCAATGGAAATAATTGTTCCTCTGATTTCATTGAACGTTGTCTAAATAGCTACTGAATGTGAAAATGTTCGATCAACAACAATTCAAGTAGCGAAACCAAGTGTCGGAACCATAAACCCATTAATGAAATTGTTTTACAATCTGACGTCTAACTCTTTTGTTCCGGGCAATAATTCTTTTGTTAAAAGTGCACGCAATATTTTTTTTTTGTATGCTTAAAAAATGGATGTTGTGGTGGTTTAAATGTGGACTTTTTAACACTGTTTCCCCCGAAATTGTTTTTTTTTGTTTCGTCTAAGTTTAAAGTAGCATTGACAGGAAGGGCAAAGATTAATTTATGGTTTACGTTTGTTGGCATTAAAAGGTCAAAATAATATTTATTTCTCTGTTTGAACAAGCACTAAAGTACCATGGCTGAGAGACACCAAGTGTATAACAATCCAACCCTTTTTTTCTAAATTCGAAAAAAATACAACAAATTCATTTGTTACGCTACAATTTCAATTTTGATTCGGGTTTTAAAAAAAAAATATGAAAAAAAACAGAATGAGAAGATTTCAAGAGGATTTATTACAGACGAATTGAAAAGTGAGACCAAAATCGAAAACCAACAATTTAATAAAAAAAAATATACGAAAAAAATGTGGTGACAGAAGCGAATTAGTTGTTACAAAGCCATATGTTTCTCTTACTGAGGACTGCCTATGCTAACAACGGTGCCCCGTTCTTTTAACCATATTTTTTAACACAGTTTTTAACCCATTTTTTCACCACATGCAATTGTTTAAATTGATCAAATGGTTCAATTTGTAACAGCAACTTTTGACTCTGCTTGCAAAACCCCAGGCAATTGCCAAATTTTGGCAATACAAATTTATGGATTATAAAATTCGAATCGATCAATAGTAAAGTAGTATAATGAAAATTATCACTTGACTGCACATTTTAAAAACTCGTTCGCGCACAAAATCGAATTGGTTCCATTATTGTGATCGGTTTATAAAGGCTTAAGGGTTGCAATATCAGAATTGGATGCGAATTTTATTTTTAAATAAATCTTTTGACTTGATCGGATTCGCAGACAAAAAATAAATGTACAGAAGTAATCCATAGGATGATATCAAATGTTGAAAATTAGATCAAAATGGGTAAAGATTCACTTTTTAATTATCGCAAAGAGTCATCGATTTGAAACGTCAGTAGGTTTTACTTAAAAAATTTAAAATGTTTGTGGTTTATTCAAGCACTCAAAACAGCAAAAATTCATCGAAACTGCAAAAATGTCACATCCGTCAGCTCAAAAAAAAAACCTATAGTGACTTCAAAATGTGGAAAGTCGACAGATGACGCGATTAAAAACATTTGATATAATTGTTCCGTTACAATTGTTGCCAACAAAAAGGCTAAAAGGCGGTATTGAGAAAGGGGTGAATTGGAGTTTGGTGTATGCGTGTTATTTGCTCACTTGCGTTAATATATGCCGAATAATTTCGAGTGTTTAGCCGCTGTTATTGATTTTGGACCGTCAAAGCGGTAACAGTTGAATGCATTCAAAGCCCATTTCACAAAATCGCGCGTATTCGCCAATCCAATTGATTAAATTTAAATAAATGGTACGGTTGTTGATACGGCAAGTGAACGCGGCAAAGTGTTTTCCAATTTTTCCGTGTTGGTTGAAACACTGTTTAGCGGTTTAAATATGTTTGGTGCAGTGATGCATACGTAACATGTTGACGCACCTCGTGACAGAATCTAGCGAAGCGAATATGCCATTTCGATGTGATTTAAATAACAACAAAAAACACTTGTTTCATGAGTGTAAACAGATTTTGTGATCAACCAAGTGGCTTTTTCGGTGCCAGTCAGGGTTTAATTCGGATAAAATATTTTTTTTTATGTGTTTAATCGCTCCTAATGGATGTTATTACCATTTTGACAGTTTCACTTTTCGTTTTGCTTGACGAATTATTGTGTTGATTTCGATTTGACATTTAAATTCAATTGGACATTTAAATTGAATTGCGTCGTCGATTTTTTTTCCATTCGGTTTCTCCATTGAAATGAAATGACTTACAATGCCTTCAACGAGTACAACTGGTAACTGTCGCATTATAAATTCAAAAAAGAGTAAAGAAGAAAGGCAATGATTGTAATTCGAATTGAAAATAGGGACAGATAAAAATCGGTTTTGATAAAAAACAAACGAACGCGCGGAGCTCAACACATTTATTCAATTCAATAAAATGCTTTAAATTCATTCAAAAACACCAATGTCGCAATGTATCTATTTGCCTAGCTATTTGCTCAATGTTCTACTCCTCAACAATATTTATTGCGTTAAAGTTCTACCAATTTTTTTTATTACATTTTTGCCTTATTACCGAAATCAAGATTACTTTTATTTTAAGCGCATTTCTCGCATTGCGAATGAAGATCATTTATTTTATGGCATTTTTAGTGCATAATTTTTGTGATTTTCAAATGATAAAAACAATAAAATCTAATCAAAAAATATGACTTTACTGCATTTGAGATTTGCCTACCGAAATAAAAATTGGTCTTGTTAGGTCTAGTTATTGCATTGGATGATTCAAATCTTATCACTTAAATGTTTACAAGATTGTTTAGTAAACAGTTCACTGTTTTCATTGTGAGTTCCCTCGCTGCTCAGCATCATTCAACCAAAATGTCTCTAAATTGAATTTTATGCCTAATAACAATAAAACTGAAATAAACATGCAGGAAGTAAGTTTGAGATTCTCTTTTGCAGTTTGGCCCATCTAATTTAGCTGCGGGTGCGAAGCATCAGCAGTCAAGACTTTCACCAGAGCGGCACATTTGTTGCACAATCGTTCATCATCTTGTGCGTCGCTATTACACCAGATTTTTTTGCTTTGATCACGTTCACATTTATACCATTAGAGAAACAACAACAAAAACAACAACAACAACCTTTTGTAACAACGTAAATTGACAAATTAAAACTTAACACACATAATAATAGTGGTTTAATTTTGAGAAATGATGTTTCGGTAAATGATCCGTGGTGCAAGTGAGAGTGAGATATATCGATGAACGCTCCGACACGGATATGGTTGAATGATGAAAATGGCTGAAAAACCACATTAAAAATTGTATAATTATGTGCGTTGGTGCGCAAGGCGAGAGTCTCGTATAATTAGAAAAACCAAAAAAGTGGGCCTGGTAAATATCAACAAAACGGCGCCTGATGGCAAAATTTGATTCGTACGCTGTGCCACCAAAATAACCCCGGCGACAATGGGCTATGGCGTAGCGGGCAACAGCCGACGGTTTTTATGATAAATGATGATTGTTGTGCATTCGCAGAAATGTCAATGGCTACTGATTCCACGGTGTTATTGTACATATAATTAATAGTTAATGTGATGGAAAGTGACATGAGAAGAGCGGCCACGCGGCAGTATTGATGGTTTTTGGCTTGAGTCCTGTGGCGGAAGTGCCATCGAGAACGTTGATTGTGACACGTGCTTTTCGAATCGATTTAAAATTACCGGTGTCGATTTTTTTGTGTGTGTGGACTCAAAAATACTTTTTCTGGCCATTTCACCGAACCATCCTGTCAATTATACAAATTTATCGCCGCTGTGAGTGCATTTTGGAGAAAAAAAAATTTGAATCGCTGCATGGTTTGTAGCCTTTAATAAAGACCTTTTATGGATTTTTATTGCGAATGTGTTCAAAACGCACAACGAAGAGAGAAAAAGAAGAGGTAAACCATCAATTTTAAGTACGCCATATGATAGCCGAGACTGAATGTTGCGCCCAATACATCAAAATCGTATGTCGTAATTTCACCACTTGCACAAATTGATAGGCCGGACAAATTGAATGAAATGCTTTTGTTCCACTGTTCCGCATCTTTATTTCAAAAAACTGTCACAAAATATGGCCAAAAATCATCTCAAATCATGAGTAACAAATCATCATCAACCTGTGTTTTGTGTGCCTGTCACACTCTTTTGCTTTTGACATTTCTATCAATCCACATCGGAAATCAGTGGATGCACCAGCACTAAATGTATGATATTATAATTCAAAACAAAGCATCGAAGAGAAGAAAAAAAACACATTGTATCGCCACGTCAACCGGGCGAAGAGTGGGCTGAAGAGAGCAAAAGATCCGCATCAAAATTAAATCATCATCATCTGTTCAAATCGAATGCAATTTGGTGTGTAAAACACGCATATTTTTCATAACGATGAAAATGGAACAAAAAAAACGTCATGAATTGAATTTTAGGACCGTGCAACAAACCGAGAATGGAATACATGAGCTACAGCGAACAGTTCGACTTCGGGGCCCGTTACAATTGTCTGATATATATATTCAACCCCTATTTTGTTGTGTTTGTTACGTTGTCGCATTGTGATATTGTGTGTGCAAAATATACGCAATACGTTAAATGAGAACCTATACACACAAAAAAAAGGTACCGCTATTGTATTCAACTACGGTGCCGAGTGTACCCACTTACTGAACCATTGTCTCGGCTGTGTGTATTTAATAAACGACGAAAAGACAAGATGGGCCACTGCACACCAAAAACAGTGGCGCGCACATTAGCTGCTGTTTGCTTCATTTATGCAATGAATTCAATATAAAAATCTTTCTGGCATCGTGACGAAATGATGCAACAAAACTTGGGCCAGACGAAAAATGAGCCAACAACAACAGCAACAACAACAAAAAATTGATATGAGTGTAGAAAAATAATAGCAATAAACATGAAAACCATGAAGCTATTTAGTGAAATTGATGAGCACATGATGGATTTAGTCATGTGGAAAAAATCCACAATAAGCTAATTGCAATTTATATGGCATCAGCGCAGAGACATGCTTGACGCTCATTCAACATTCACTCTCTAGCAACTGTCTACTGTGGCTCACCGAAAGGAGAGAAAGTGAAGAATAAAAACGGAATGAAAATAATGATGGTTAAATTACACCTACCGCCAAAAAATGCGAAACATTCTTGAGATGATACCAGCAATTAGCTCTTTTTCGGCGCACTCACAACATAGAACACACTTACCAAAATGCCATCAATTTGGTTCGTTGTCGCGTCGACATCCTCACTCATCTTTTGTTTATGGAGAGACAGGGTTTTGTTGAAGGAAATACATCTTCTGGATGGTTTAGGTGTTAAAGGTAGAAAAGATTGCATTCAGACAGAAGAATTACTTGTCTACATTTAAAGCCGTAAGTTTTTTTGTTCATTGTTCCGAAGTCTTTTTGACGTCTTCTGCATTTTCAAGTACCTTTCCAATTCGATTGGGATATAAATGCTTCCAGATCAATGATTCATTTAATAATCTGAAGGAATGAATAAACTGTTTCGTTCAATTTGGTTTGATGAAGCCGCATTTTTGTCTACTTTAAACTCTTCTGTAGATTTTTCTGCATACTCTTCTATAAACTCATCTCCTGTCCCATAATGATTTGCATACTCAAACGAAAACCCGCCTTTTTGCAGGAAATGGAAATGTTTTGCATTAAAATTTCAAGCAAACAAAAAATCGGTACAAAGAAAACGACTTGCTCAGTAAATGATGTCCACAAATCGTCCAAATCAAGCCAATTGAACTGCACTGTCGATGCGATTCATCATGTTTCGTCCTCATCAAAACTCATTGTTATGCATAAAAATATGAAATAAAATATCGAATGCTCTTCCATTCTTCTATACACTTTTGTTGGATTGTTCAGTTTGATATTTTCAACAATGCCGCTGTTTTGAAGTTGCTGTTTCTTTTTCAAGAAAGTCACGTGTCCATTATGCGTTACACATTTCACAATCGTGATGAATTGAGTGTCATTGAATATTGTCATCAAAATAGAAATAAAAAGATGGATTATATTGAAATCGAATACATTTTCAAGTGGTTGGACTTGATGTTACTTCTGTTGTAGTTCACTTGAACATTTCAATGTGAAATAATCAATGTGACAATCAAATGAATGGAAAAAATCAATTTTTTCCCGAATAAAATTTTTAAATCATTCAAACGACAAAATGGTCACACAACGGAATAAGCTGGGATTTGTGATTGTGTTGCCCAATTAATGAGGCGATCAATGAATTCTTGTCACAAGAATCTTGTCATGAGTACGACGGACGCATGGCACTTCATTATTTGGCAGATATTTTGCAGTCAAAGCAAGTGATTCATTGCCGGAAGCCTTTTTTGACGTCGTGTGAATCGGTTTGATTTTTTCCAATGGCAGTGATTTCGGGGACTGGAAACCAATTCAAAGGCGTATGGGACTTCATCCTGAGTTTAAAAGGTAGTAAAGCAAATTTAAAGCGAAGAGAGGCCTGGATTTTGGTTTAATTTGAAATCATTTGTTAATAAAAGTGATTTTTATGGATATTGACAGACTTGCCCCTTTGAGAATGCAATAAAATTCATCTCCATAAAAAGAGGTCCCTTTTAAATTCTCTGTTGTCTTCAAAACGAAAGTAAATGAGGTATAAGGTAATGAATTTGATGATTTGCACACACACACATTTTCAATGGCGGTGTAAAATTGTTCATGTCTAATCTAAAAATCGATGACGATGCAAAATGGCATGCATTTTATGCAAAATACCATCTGTTTACGACTTTACTCTCAAATTGCTCATGAATAATATATGGCAAATTTTGAACATTATCGACATCCATTGACACACAGGACATGATATAGTTGTCAATGCAAAATTCATAATGTTTGATTTAAGGTTGATTTGTGCAAAGCACCGATGGATCCACACCCGATTCACATTGACATGACTTATCTAAACACTAAAATCTAAATTAAAATCCGACAAAATTGTATGACAGTTGCAATAAATGTGTCTTTGAATGCAATTAACCCTATACCAAAATCGCATTTGATCGTTTTTTATTGCATCAAATTCATTTCACACCTTAGTTCATTTGCTTTTTTTATTACAACTAAGATATTTTATTATAAAAGGGTGAATGTTGGTTCTCTCTTTCATGTGTTCAGCATTGGGTTGTGTCATGTACTGAATGGTTTAATGCTGTTGCTTTTATGCACCATACTTCCGCTTCAATTTCAAATAAAATTGACTTTAATGCACGAATTTTTCGAAATTAGTTCTGTTGTTTTTTTGCCTGCTGAAAAATGCGTTTGAAATATGTGAAAAATGATTGGTTAGCGTGCAAGTAATCAATGAATATGATTGGCTTCAATTAAAAGAGAAATGTTCATTTTCGATACACATCGGTAGCATATGGAATGGTGATCTAATCGACAGGACACAGGTCATTTCATTTGATGTCAATTTCTGTCAATGAAATAAAAAAAAATACACTTTGTTCGCTTGAGCAGAAAACAGAAAATTTTGAACTGTTCATATGAAAAACACATTTTGGAGGTGGCATTTGTGTTTTGGTAGCATTTCACTTCAGCCATAAATGCATCGATGTTGAAATGCTCAATTGATTTCCGCCTGACACTGCAATCAACTAAACATGTTTGGTTGTTTTCACTCTAATTATCTCAAATTAAACCAATCAGCCAATTTTATAATTAAGTTTGGCCTTTCATATTGAAAACACATGTGTATTGTGTAATATTAAACATTAGCGATTTTACCAACAACTGTTCAATTGTTTGGGCCTTAGAATATATGTATGGTGATCACGGACTTTTATGTAAATTTGGAGACACATTTTAAGAAGCAACGCAGTTTTGTTCAGGTTAATCAAACATCAAGTTAATTTGTTTTATTTCGTTATGGCAAATCAACAGAAACAAGAATAATGCTGCAACATCGAACTTTTTCTATGCGTTTTAAACACTATAGTGCAACAACACTTATTAACACTTTCAACGTACTCCTTTTTGTTTATTTTATTGAGTAGCAGTTGGAATTCCGCGTCAATTGAGTATAAGTTTTCATGTCCAATGGACATTGCGGACCTGTGCAGTGACCATACAAACAGACTACCGCGCGTAGTAGGCGTGTAATCTCCCCGCTGCACAGGTTATGGACATTGTCCATTACGTCATTTGATTACAAAGATCGCAAACAATCGATCGAATTTTTCGAAGTAGCTTTGAATTTCACTCAATAATATTGAGTCAATATCACTTGCTTAATTTGAACGCAAATATCTTATTTTATAAGAGAACTTAACCTGAAAACACAGATACACTTGCAAATGTCAGAAATATATAACTTATACTTATATTCTGGTCGTTGAATTGTTGGACAAAATCGATCACACGGAATTTGTCTTCCAAATTTCCATGAAACTTTAGTCGTTTGCATGAGCTGCGACCATGGCCATGAAGAAAACAGATTTGGTAGGTAATATCAGATATCGCCAAACTCACGCTGAAAGCACCCGAGTGCAGTTTTTCGTCTGCAATCAACATATTTGATTAAAAATTCCATCAGAAAATCCAAAATTTACATTTATATTGTTCGATTCTCTCCGCTTAATGGAGCGTAAATGAGACATTTTCACAGGGTGTCATAACCCCTCAGACGAACACTGACATTGAAGGTTATCACCATTGAACAAGAAATTGCGCGTGTTTAGAAAATTAAACATATTAAACTCATTGAGTAACAAACAAACACCACGTGAACAAACAGAAACACAATGTTTTTGATTACAACTATCTTTAATATGTATGAGATTCGGTCATTTACGATCTATATTTAGTTGTCGATTGCGAATTTTTCTTGTAACCCCAAGACAAATGATGAAAATTGTTTGAACGATGCTATAAAAGCTAAAAAAATGCCACCACAATAGCGTTCGTACATTCATTTTGAATCGAACAGTTGCTTGTTAAGTAATCGATCATCAATGATTACAATTTCGTACATTGCCATATTCGGCATATTATTTACTCTAGTTGTTGCAAAGCCAGTGAATCGGACCAAAGTTACAGTCGGTTTAACCAAAGGTATAGTCGATTCAACGAAAAAAAAAACAACAATTTCGACTAAAAATCATGTGAAATTATTTTGTTTGCAGTTGGCGAATATGGAAAATATTTTCAAGGTGATATGGTTTTATCTAAAAAGCAATTGGAAGCTGTTACAACAGAACCAGAAACACGAAATGCAATGATCGATGTTTACTATCGATGGCCAGAAAACACTTTAGTTTATGAGCTGAGTTCCGAACATACACCAGATCAACGAGACCAAATTGAATATGCTCTCCAAATAATGCAAAAGGTGTCGTGCTTGAGATTTAAACGACGAACCCATGAAAGGGATTATGTTCAATTGAGAGTGAGTTTTTGTCAAGAGTTGTTCAGGTTTTACTTGTTTTTTTTTTTATTGATTCTGATGCAATTCAAAGGGTCAACGTGGCGCTTCTGGTGGTTGCCATTCACAAGTTGGACGCGTTGGTGGAAAACAAGTTTTGAACCTTCAAGCAGAATGCTTCCAAATAGGAATCATTTTGCACGAATTTTTACACGGTAAGCTAGATACTGTTCACTGTACGGATATTCTACTAAAATTGCAGCCCAAAATTTGGCTTTATTTGTACGTTACTTGTCAGAGAATAATCCAATGTGTTTGTTCATGACTTCAATCAGACTTCAATGATGAGATATTTATAATATGTTTTGCATTGCAATATTTATTTGGTCAGCTCTCGGTTTCTTTCACATGCAAAGTGCTTACGATCGAGACCAATACGTAACAATTCTTTTCGAAAATGTTCAAGATGACTTAATGCATAACTTCGATAAGTACAGTAGCAATGTTGTGACACATTTCAACAATAGATATGACTATGAGAGTGTTATGCATTATGATTCACATGCTTTCTCGAAGAATGGACAGCCAACCATTATTCCCGTTGTAAGTTTATGCTTGTGGTAATCGTAATTTGATGCGTATATATAAAAACTATTTTTATTTGCCTAAGGATCGATCTTACATGACGAAGATTGGCCAGCGCGAAGGATTGAGCCCTACAGACATAAGGAAACTAAATGAAATGTATGAATGCAATTCGAGACCACAACGGCCCGTGCAGCCCGAGCAGCCACAATGGCCCGAGGAGCCACAATATCCTCAAAAACCACAATGGCCCGAGCAGCCACGATGGCCCGAGGAGCCACAATGGCCCGAGGAGCCACAATGGCCTGAGCAGCCACAATGGCCTGAGCAGCCACAATGGCCCGAGGAGCCACAATATCCTCAAAGACCAGAATATCCCCAAAGACCACAACGGCCCGAGCAGCCCGAACAGCCACAGAGGCCCGAGGAACGGCCCCAAAGGCCACAACGGCCTAGCAAGAAAGAACCAACCGAAGTGGTATTTCCTGGAGACAATGGGCAAAAAAAGAAAAAACGAAAGAAAGTGATATTTCCAGATGACTAGGGAAAATCTTCAAATTATTTCAAATGATAATTTTTTTTGTTCTTTAATTTTCTTCAGACATCATAATATTAATATTTTTATTAATTCGGCATTATTTAGTCTAATTGCCCAAAAAGTAATAAAAATAGTTGAGTATAAACCAAACAACTTACTCATTGACATAGCCTCCAAGATCTACGGTTACCCCCCCCCCTCAAGTTTTTGGACTCTTTTGAATTATTGAACCCACGATTAATTTTTAGAATCAATTTTTTTTTCGCCCCCATCACATTTTCGGCCGACCTTCCGTGGTCCAAAAAACAAAATTCCTCTCGACGCGAAACACTCACATTCAGCGCGAATCTAAAAAATACCTAATATGGTTGGATTTCGACTTCTGGTGTTTACACAGTATGCTGTGTCACATATTCGTACTGCTCTCTATACAATAATAGCGTGTAATAACGCACACTCGGGAAGATATTGGTTGAAACATCTGAAAATTGTATTCTTTTTTTCACATGTGAACTTAGTGTCTCAATACTTGAATTTACAAATTTACATATGCCAGCAGTATGAAATCATGGGTGTGAATAAAACACAAACATTTCAAAGGTGTCAACCAATTTATCAGCTAGAGTGTGATTTATTACCCGCTACACAAAAATGATAACAAACAATGAGTCACTTGCTCTGTACTATTTTTTATTACTTTTTTTGGTCAATTAGAAAGCACATTAGCCAATTTATTCAAACACTTAATTGTAGTTAAGTTATCAATCATGATGATGATGGCTCGGTGCTTACAGAAATGTCTTCATTTGAAACATCATCATTTGGAAGATCATCATTTTCATCATTTGAATAATCGTCATTTTCGTCATTTGATACATCTTCATTTATGAACCGGCCAGGTGAATCATCATCAGGAAATGTTACTTTGTGTGGTTTTTTCTTGTCTCCAGGAAATACCACTTTGTTTGGTTTTTGCTTCTGAGGCCGTTGTGGCCTTTGTGGCTTTTGAGGCCGTTGTGGTTGCGTAGGCCGTTGTGGATGTGGAGGCTGCGGAGGCAACGGGTGCTGCGGAGGTTGCGGCTGCATCGAATCGCATTCATACATATCATTTATTTTCTTTATGTCTATGGCACTCAATCCTCCACGCTGGCCAATCACTCTCATGTAATTTTGATCCTTAAATAAATAAAAATAGGTTTTATGTATACGCACGATTACCACAAACATAAACTTACAATGGGAATAAGGGTTGGCTGTCCATTCTTCGAGAAAGCATGTGTATCATAATGCATAATACTCTCATAATCATATTGATTGTTAAAGTGTGTCACCACATTGCTGCTGTACTTATCGAAATTGTGCTCCATTCCATCTACAATATTGTCCTTAATAACGACAACGTATTGGTCTCGATCGTAAGCACTTTGCATGTGAAATAAACCGAGAGCTGATCAACAAAATATTACAATGGAAAAATTATATTAGAACTACCTTATCCGACTTCAAACAAACACATTGGATTATCTCTGACAAATAACGTACAAATAATAAAGCCGAATTTTTGGGTTTCGAAGTTATTGTTTGCAGACTGATGTATGTTGTGTGTGAGCAATGAAATGTATCAACTTACTGTGTAAAAATTCGTGCATTATGCTTCCTAATCTGAAGCATCCCTCTCCCGGTATATGAGGTGCCAGGTTCAATATTTGTCTTCCACCAACGTGTCCAACTTGTGAATGGCAACCGCCATTTTGACCCTATGAATTTGCATCAAAATTAATAAATCAAAACAAGAAAATACCCTCTTGACAAAAACTCACTCTCAATTGAACATAATCACTTTCATGGCTTCGTCGTTTAAACCTCACGCACGACATCGATTCCAAAATCCGGAGAGCATATTCAATATATTCTTGTTGATCTGGTGTATGTTCTGGGCTCAACTCATATGGCACAATTCCTTTCGGCCATCGGAAGTGAACATCGATTATTGCATTTCGTGATTCTGGTTCTGTTGTAACGGCTTTCAATTGCTCTTTAGTTAAAATCATATCACCTTGAAAGTGGTTGCCATATTCACCAACTGCAAACAAAACAATTTCACATAATTTTTAGTGAAAAATGAGTATTTTTTTCCGTTGATTTAAACTATACCTCCGGTTTGATTCACTGGCGATGCAAAAACTAGAGTAAATAATAGGCCAAATATGGCAATATATGAAACTGAATATATAATCATTATGATCAATGAATTAACAACAAACTGTTCGATTCAAAATGAACGTACGAACGCTATTGTGGTGGCATTTTTTAGCTTTTATATCACTTTGCAGCCAATTAGTTAATTAATAGTGAATATTTGTATTCTATTAAAAAATTCCGAACGGGCATTCTTTAAGGGGTCGAATTTAAACCTAGATTCAAACCAACGGTACCTTTGATTCAATCGGAACAGTATCGATTTTTTGGTGTTTCTGCGGATTTTTCATCTTGTCCCGATTTATCCCATATTGTACCGATTTTTGAACTTTTGTGGAAATTCGTTCAATTTGCTAGGGGTTTTTGATCATGAAAACAAAATTCACACAAGATGGAATTGATTTTTGAGCTGAAGACCAAAATAATAGGTCGTCAATTTCAAGAAAATTGTTGAACTTTTGAGGCGCTCAAGCAACATGTCTATTGAATAGAATTAGTGATTTGTTTTGTCAAGTTTTGACTAATAAAAGTGACGCAAATAAATAATTGAATGCATGAGAATAAAAGAACAACTATTTTTCTCGCGCGAATCACCTTAATCTCAACTTATAATGTCCGAAAAAACATACCCCCTGGATTTCTATCTCAACGCAGACACTATGTTCACTATAAAAACGATATCGATAGATATTTGTATGGCAACGCATATTGTACTTATGGGCCTACTAAAGCAGCCTTTGTATCGACTATGATATTCTACTATTAATGATTGTTGTGGCTTCTCGTAAATAGACGAATTTCGTGCATATTAAAGATAGTTGTAATGAAATGTGACCTTGCGTTTTTGTTTGTTTCAAAGAAAAATGTTCAAGTGGAACTTGTTTTTAAGTGATGAGATCGATATTCATTTTCTGAACAAACGTAAGTTCTTATTTAATCTATTATTTTTAAACATCAAATGTCTGTGTTTGTCTAAGTGGTTATGGCACCTGGTAAAAAAATTTCATTTACGCTAAATCATCAGAATCGTACAATATAAATGAAAATTTTAATTATCGACGGTAATTTACCGTTTACTGTAATTAAAAGTGTATTTGCTGTTATTAAACAGTCCAAAACAACGTAATGCATATTTTTTTGCAAAAGTTCTAAAAAGTATCGCCAAAAACACAACTTCCCTGAAAATTTAAAGGTCGCACGATGAAATTTGGATGGTTTTTATGCATTGTACCATTAAGACCTCATATCGACTGAGATCATTTTTAAGAAACGATCCGTTTATGAGAGACAACTATTTTTATTACTTTTTGGTCAGACAAAATATTACCCAATTTATTGAAACACAAAAGTTAAATAATCAGTATATCAAAATGGGTGATTATAGAAAAATTGCCATTCAAAAACTATTTTTAGGTTTTCTCTAGTCTGTAGGAAATACCCATTTGTTTGGTTTTTGCTTCTGTGGCCGTTGTGGCTGTGTTGGCGGTGGACGTTGTGGTCTTTGCGGCCGTTGTGGTCTTTGGGGTTGTTGTGGCTGCACTGGCTGCACTGGCTGCACTGGCTGCTCAGGCCATTGTGGCTCCTCGGGTCGTTGTGGTTGCTGGGGCCGTTGTGGCTTTAGTGGTCTTTGGGGTCTTTGAGGCCGTTGTGGCTGCGGGGGCTGCTTCAAATCACATTCGTACATTTCATTTAGTTTCTTTATGTCTATGGCACTCAGTCCTTCGCGCTGGCCAATCACCGTCAGGTAAGATCGATCCTCAGGTAAATAAAAATATGTTTTATGTGTAAGTATGAAATTGCAATTGCCACAAACATTAACTTACAACGGGAACAACAGTTGCTTCTCCATTCTTTGAGAAAGCATATGCATCATAATGCATAACACTCTCATAGTCATATTCATTGTTGAAGTGTGTCACAACAGAGCTACTGTACTTATCGAAGTTACGCTCCAAGCCATCTTTAACATTGTCCATAAGAACTTGGACGTATGCGTCTCGATCATGAACACTTTGCATGTGAAAGAAACCGAGAGCTGACCAAAGAAAAACATTGTAATGCAAACAACATTATAACTACCTTATCTGACTTCTAACAAATACACTGAATTATATCTGACAAATAACGTACAAATAATAAAGCCGAATTTTGGGTTACAATTTTGGCAGAATATCCGTACGGTGAACTATATCGAACTTACCGTGTAAAAATTCGTGCAATATGATTCCTATTTTGAAGCATCCTTCTCCAGGCTCACCAGGTCTCAGGTTCAATAGTTGTTTTCCACCAACGCGTCCAACTTCTGCATTGCAACCGGTATCTTGACCCTGTGAATTGCATCAGAATTTATAAAAACAAGAAAAACATTAACATTAAAACTATTGGCGAAAACTCACTCTCACTTCAATATAATCCCTTTCGTAGGTTCGTCGTTTAAACCTCAAACACGACACCTTTTCCAATATCTGGAGAGCATATTCAATATATTTTTGTTGCTCTTGTGTATGGTCTGAGCTCAGCTCATATGGTACAATTTCATTTGGCCAACGGAGGTTAAGATCAATTGCTCCATTTCGTGATAGTGAAGTGGAAGTAACGGCTTTCAATTGCTCTTTAGATAAAATCATATCACCTTGAAAATGGTTGCCATACTCGCCAACTGCAAACAAAACAATTGCACATGATTGTCAGTAAAAATGAGTATTTTTCCGTTGTTTAAATCATACCTCCGGTTTGATTCACTGGCGTTGCAAAAACTAGAGTAACTAATAGGCCAAATATGGCGATATACGAAATTGTAATCATGATGATCAATTACTTAACAAGCAACTGTTTGATTCAAAATGAATGCGCACAAACGCTAAGCTTTTATAGAATCGTGCATACGATTTTCATCATTTGTCAAATGAAAAATTCCGAATGAGCGTTCTTCTAGGGGTTGAATTTCAACCGACGGTTCTTTTGATTATGCTCTATCACGTCAAGTTGGCGTCGTCAACATTTTGTTTTATGGTCATAAAGAAATACCCAGCGAAATTGTCGCTTTTTCCGACTTTATGATTGGGTTGATGATTTCAGAAAAATTATTCTTTTCCACATGTTCTACAAGTTATCTTAACGGAGCATTTCAGAAAAACAGTACCCCCTAGATATCTACCCTTTGTCGCGAATCTCATGCATATTAAACATAGTTATAATCAAATGTAACCTCGTGTTTTTGTTTATTTCAGCAAAAAATGTGGAACTTGTTTGTAACTCAATGAGTTTGATATTTTCATTTTCTGTTCTTGTTTACGTTTTTTTTTTAAACTTTCAACGTAAGTGTTTGTCAAAGTGGCTATGGCACCTGAATCGTATTTCACGGACAACCAAAAATATGCGCCCATTCTATAGAAAATGAGAAGTTCTCGTCTAATCTTTAGCACATTGTTCCTTATTGAAGAAAATACCAGAATCTCATATTCTTGGTTGTTTATAAAATACCCTGGTGAAAATTTGCCATTTACACTCGTTTGCACTCGTTTAGACTGGATTAAACGGAGAGAACCAAATAATACAAATGTAAATTTTGGTTCTTTTGAAGGAATTTTTAATAAAATATGTTGATTGCGCTTTCGTTACGAGT
>CM059999.1:43976919-44140005 GCA_030463065.1 Aphidoletes aphidimyza
GTGCACATTTACATCGATATCGATATCGATATCTGATATTAAATGGTTCTCAAGGTCATGGTCGCAACTCAAAACACTTACGCACGGCTAAAGTTTCATGGAACGTTCCGAATATCATCGCAAAGTGAAATGAATTCATCATTTCTCAAGCATGATATAACAATGCTTGAGAATGAGTTTGACATCGTTTTACTCCTCGGGTCGTGAAATAGAATTGAACGAAAAACATTTGTTTTATTCAAAATAAAATCGACGAGCAGTTTGGTTAAAAACTCATAAGGCTTGAAACAGGCGTCAAGTTGTTGGATTGCCAAATACAAACAATTCATCAATAAATTCCAATCTAAAGTTATCAGTCAAGTTGCATGTGTTTTTATTCGTCAGTATAGTGACGAAAAACTAATTCATAATTAGTGATCGAATACTCATTCGCCGGGTTTGAATAAATCTAAATAGTTTATTGAAAACATAATTGTAGTTGCCTGTTCAAAATGTTGTGCAATTTCCATTCATTCAATCAACAGGTGCTGATCCAAAAACAGACAGAGAGACAATAGAGTTACGTTATCAACAACTTTTCACCAAAGTTTCGATTTCAGAAAAAAACATCATGAATTAATTAATGCAATTGACTTTTCCGATTACATTAAAAACCGCAACGGTGAGCCTGCCAAGGATTCTGTTCGGTGTTCATAACATGCGTGCAATAGACAAAACCTATAGCCTAAACAAACGTTCTAATATCCTCTAGCGATTGTATATTGTTACAATTTTATTGAAAATATGTTTCGAACCCTACAAAAAAAGTCACTTACCAGTTTCAAAGCCACTGAGAAAGTTTCAGGAACCAACTACCAAGCAACCCTTTTTTATCATTTGGTTTACTTTAAATAGTTCCGCACACGTAAGCAAAAAAAAAATCACTGGATTCCTCTTCGGAACCCTCTTTCACCGGAACTGCACAATCGGAATCACTACTACACATCAAACCGTCAACAAAATGTATGTACGTGAACACAGTTTTAGCTGGCTTTGGTACGAGTCACGGAAGTTAAACATCGAAATCGTTTTTGGTGACACTCGTTCACTTCATCATTTTCAATCACATCGACCAAAAAAAAAAACGAATCTTGAAATCTAGTTGTTTTTTTGTTAGATACAATTAACATGACACTCTGAAACAGAACGAATAAAAAGGAAATAACAACAACAACAATCATTGGACTGGCTAAAATTCAAATCGAAATAACTTTCACACGATCCGATTTAGTTGTGATGATTCGTTTTTTGTGTGTGTTTGTTGTTTTTGTAGGCCGTTTTGCCAGTGTGACGATTTCAATGTAATTCATCGTAAATACATGCATTTGTTTTGAGGGCACATTCACATTGAATGTGAAAAGTGGTACGGTGTTTTTTTTTCGGGAATGCAGCACACTGCCGTTCGGGTAGAGTGAGAGTATATTGTTTTCGGTGCATTTGATTGTGAATGAGTGCAAGCGGCGCCTCTTATTTTATTAGTCGCCCTAATACGCAACAACATCAACTCAACAACACACAAAAGAAAATTTACATGTGATTTTATGCGGGTCGCAAAGTAGACGACACGTGACTTTTCAGTTTATTCGTAAGTAATTTTTTTTTGTTTTTTGGGTTAGTGTTGATGAGTTGAATGTAAGCAAGGCAAAGAACGACGACCATCGTCGTCCGCTTGGCATTTACATCATTCATCATTTTGTTTGGCTTTGTGTTTGATTTTAACCTTTGTTTTGTTTCTCTCTCTCTCTCTTTTCTACTCTCGTTCGGTCGCCGGCTCATTGTCTTTGTATCACACACACTAACGCCCTATGAATTGCTATCATCATACTTTTTTTAGCTGGGACTTTCATTTACGGGTCTAATCGGGCATAATTGTTGTGAAATGAAATTTATTTGATGGACAAAATGAACAGTGGCTTCACTAGTGCTACTAGGTACTACTAGGCTACTAGGTGTGTGTGTGTGTTTTTTTTTGGTTGTTTGTGTCATTGGATTTAGCTACTTTTGTGAGATTGTTTGTTGTTTTATTGAATTTTAATGATTGCACGTCGCCGTCGTTGTTGTCTATGACTAGAGCTTGGCGTGTGGGATTACATCGATGCAATGAAAATAACCAAATTGTCCATTTTTTTTAAAAGGAGATACGCCTCGGAATAACAAAAAGAAAACAAAGTTACCCGAAAATACCGAAAAAATCGGCTTAAAAAATTAAACTTTGTGTATTTTTAATTTATTTTTGAGACGAATTTCTCTTCCTCTTTTGCCGGAATACGGTAGCGGCGAGTAAACAATCTTACAATGAAGAGAATCAAGGCATTGGATTGGGAAAAAAGTGCAAAAAGATTGCCGATGGTTTGGAATGAGAGAAAAAAAAAACAATCCAAACAAAAACACGAAAGAACGACGGATGTGAATATCGAAAAGATCAAAGCATTGCACAATGACAAAAATGAACGGTAGAAGAAAACAGAACACACACACAGAGAACGGGGCAAATGCCATTGAAAATAATGATGAATCTGTTCACTCTCTCTTTCTTCATTTGTTTTGTCCCGTATTTTTTTTTTTCGTCTCTAGGTTCATCTGCAATTTGCCATTCGGCATTCATCCCATCGGGTATTGGAAGTCGGCGCACTTTCACCGCTTTACGCTCATTTTTGTTCAAATAGCACGGAAAATTACATTTTTTTTTTGCTGTTGTTGTTCCGTCAGTCGTCTCTCTGCCCGCAAAGATTCTGCAATCCGATGTATATGCGACGGTTTTGCTGCTCGTAATTTGAATAGCTAAAAGCATTTCGCTTTGATGATTTGTTGCAACGACGGAGGGAAAGAGACCGACAGAGAGGTTGCAAATATAACTAAATACAAATAGAAAACGCATTAGCCCGATTCTTTGGGTTCGTTTTTTGTTGTTGTTGTTTTTGTTGCTTTATTATTATTATTATTTTCAGCAATGAATTGTTAACAATGAATTAACATTCATCACAATGGGAATTTCGAAGTAGTGCAAAAGCATGAGCGACAGAGAGAAATAAAAAGGTAAACAAGGAAATTACGCAGGAGAAATCAACAAGCAAAGCAAACGAACGCATGAACGTCAATTCATCTCGTTCTTCGTTTTCATTTGGATTTACGTTTTTTTCTTCTCTTTCACATCGGTTTTGATGTTTGACAAATGCAAACAGTTTCGATATCACCACAAAGCGCTTTTTATTTTACGTTTTTTTTTTCATTTGTGCTGTTTGCACTTTATGATCCTCTTTTCAAACGAAACAAAACAAAACAAAAAATACACCGTTATTTGAAAGAACAGCAAAGTCTTCAGCATTTTTCCGGTATTTTCACGTTTGATTTGTGTGCGGGCGGCTTCGGTAGACGCTTGATGTGTATGTGTGTGCGTTAAAAAGCCGAGCAAATGTGATTATGTCGCGGTGTGTGCCATGTGAGCCATGATATGTGATAAATTCAATTTTTATACCGAACGCAAATTTTTATTTGCTCGGCACTCGGCAGTCGGCAAATTTAAACGCAACTCTCATCCTCCCCCCATTTCTCGGTTTCGATGGCACAACAACATTTAGCGAGATGTTTCTTGTGTCTTGTTATCAACATTCATTTATTATTTATTCGAATATAATGATGGCAACAGAGTGAAATGATACAAACAACACAACAGCACACATGAAAATCGACACACATGTGCCATTCGAAATGGCCCATTCCATTCGTTTTCATATAATAAACTCACCGATTCAATCGCTGTCTGTTTATTTGTGAAACTGTCTCTTAATAAGTACAAAGCACATTTTTTTTGCCCGCCCCACTGAGAGTTATGCGCGATTTTATATGAAGTAGAATGAGGAAATCAATTTTGGATGAAAAAAAAAATTGAATGAAGCAGTAAATTATTTAGATGATTCGAAGATTACGATTGCGATTGTAATTAAAATGTGATATGAATATATTCTCTAATTGAAACGGATATACTTTGAACTTTTCAACCGAAACAATTACATTTGCATATTGAAGGAAAAGAAATCGTTTGCTTTCGAATTGGAAAGGTTTTGGGTGAGGGATCAACAGTCTGTTTGATACGACTCACGATTGTTTCTTTAGGTAAAATTTTTATTTTTCATTCAAACAATGGGAGTTTAAGAGTGAAGCATCCAGCAGAAAGGAAACCCAATTGTTTGCATATGCAAAGCATATATCGCATCATGTGGGTGTTTTATGGCATTATTTTCTTTCGGTTATAAACAACATGATGCAAAATCATTCAAATGAAAAAAATATTTTAAAATGAAATATTCCGTTGTGACTTTTCCCACCGTTCTTAATGTGATGTGATTAGATGCTATGATATTTATAAAAGCATAATGAATATGGAGTGAAAGATGAATGAGAACACACAACTGAAAGATTGGAGAGTATGAGAAATTGATTGAACGAAATGAAATATTGAATGGAATCGAAACATAAAACGTGACTGTTTTCAAAATGTCGAAATCGATTTCATATTTTCCGAAAATCTCAAAAGCTGATTAAGAAAATGCAATCGATACGCGCGGGTATTTCTGGTGTGTGTGTGTGTGTGTATCTGCACACCCCAAGGAATAGCCAGCCAATCTAAGTCCAAATGTGATAAAAGTGGATTTCGAATGATTTGAATAATGTCTTTGATTTTGTGCACAAACAGCATTATTACACACGGTCGAGCGTTAAAGAATTTCGATAAATTTTGCACATTCAAACCCGATTTTGATGTTGAATTTCACTCAATTTTGCACACATATCTCATTGAGGCGTTGAATGTTGTGTGTAAATTTGCCCATTTTCATTAGGCATAAAATTGGGATTATTAAAGGTGACCATTGTAACATGGGAAATTGTATTCAAAGTCTAATATAATTCGATAAATGTAACAACATAAACAACAAAGAGCCATTTGCTTGGAAATGCACACATGCACAAACACACAAACGGACACCGAATTCAAACTGTATTTTGAGCCGTAATTTCCTTGAAAATCCAATCAACAATCGAAACAATTCCCAGTTACAGTGAATGTAAAATGTGCAATTGGATTTATCTATGGATACGAATTACGTAATAAAATCTATTTAATAACCTTAGTGTTTAACAATTGGAATGGCCAAACACAGTGGTTGATTCGGACGGTGTTGTCAGCGCCTTTGGTTTGAGTGGCCGTAGTATTTTGGCTTTAAATACTGTATTACGTGTATATGCGAGCCCATTTTGTCGATTCCTGTTGAGTCTTTGACTGTAATCAATCGAACCGATAAAGCACCGGGTCTCTGCACCACAATCACCGGACTCAACGCTATACTTGAGATGGCGAGGGGGAGAATGTTTTATCAGAAATTGGATTATGGAAAATGGTTACCGATGCCAAAATGAAAATTCCAAGCAATTCGTTCTCTTAACAAAATTCTCTGTCCATTGACAATCTGTGCATGCGGAACTACAACAAACACGTAGTAATTGAAGTTGCAGTACGCGTGACAGTTCGATAACATTAAAATTAGTATCACATTGGATTAAAGACACAATTTCGTTTGCTCATGCTTGCAGTCACATTCCAAATGACAAGACTAAACCTTCACTAGCCCAATTGCTAATACTCTGTACCCGCGTTTCATCGTATCATCGGTAGTGGTGGTTTCAAGAGATGTTTATGAGATTTCTGTATTTTGCTTAATTTCCATTCATTTAAGGCGATTTTCACGCGGAAAAAGTCTCACTTTTGGTCGGGTCTTATCAAAAAGTTTATTGCAAATTCTATAATTCCACACGGGGATTTCGTGAAGAGATAGCTAAACTTCACCACACTTCAGCTGCACACTCAACGCTAGACGGTTAAATAACCTGATAATCAACGGAATATTGCTTCGGTGTTGAATTTCAATGAGCATGGAATCAAAAGCAATCAAGCGCATGAATTTCTACTAAATGACAATCTAACGGAACAATGTGATTAAAATGCTTCGAATTTATTGGCAAGTAAAATGGCCAAACCGGTAAAACCGCATAATACAGCAGCCTTTGTCAATGCAATTTTCATTTTATTTGAGTTTCATTTCACAATTTCAAATTCATTTAAAGTTTTCCAATTTACCATGCCAAATGAGACACGAGTCAGCCACGATGCGTTTGAGGATTTTTCGATCCCCTAAAACTCTGTCTTCTGCTATTGGAGCCACATGGCGGAGTGAAGGGAACTACTCAGTCAACTCAGTTGACAGACTCGAACAAATAAATCCTATTTCCACTTTCAAATTAACAGAAAAATTTGATTTCTTCAAATAAATCTTCTTTCCGAACATAAGGCTCGTTAGAACAAAAGGTATGAACATGAACACTTCAATCATGGGAAGGTGGGAAGGTGCAATCATTCAAAATGATTATTTTTGCCTGAAAAAGATTTGACAAATCCTCTGCATTTACAGTTTTTGAGACAAAATGCAGCTTTTGGTGTTGCGAAAATGGCACCAATTTTTCATAGCTAACGATTGATGTTCGAATGGCCTCACCTTTTAATTACGTCATTGAACCTATAATTCCCGTTAATATCACAATTAAATTATATCGTCGATCCTACGACCAAAATGTAATTTAACAATAGAAATTTAGCTACCGCATGAGGAGCTAGCTAAACATTATCTGATCGAATGCTCTCATGTGTTCCAAACAAACTAAAACTAGTAGCTAGGCAGCATGGTCTATTGCCGTTAGAGTTCAGTACCGAAGGGGGAGCGACATCCATAAATTTTCTCAAATTACATTGTGCTTTTGCTGTTCGTAAAAGAATCACAAAATGCCGAATCCATTAATTCATAAATAATTGCAAAACATTTATTTTAAACTGAAAATTAGTGATGAAACAAATTGAAACAAGTAAAAATAGAAGCATAATCTAAATAGAATCAAATTAAAATAAATTATCCTGTAATTAAAAAGGCGAATGATCGCCATGCCGAATGAAAATGTTAAAATATCGAGTTTTTCGTATTCCAGCGGTCTAATCAGATGTTGTTCGATAGTCATTTGTTAAGTTTGAAATAGAGTGTCATAACATTTGTTAGCGTTACAATGTAATGTGAATGGAATAATATATCGGACATCGATAGGAATCTCGTGGCGCTCGAGCTACGGTTTTTACAGTACACCAGAGTGTTTACATTTCTATCATCGTATATTTCATGTACGAAAAAAAAAATTATGGAAAAGGCATCTGGTCTGTCAGTAAAAATATGCGCATGACACTGTCATCAAGATTTACCGAAGCTTATGAATTTCCGTACACAATTTCAACGATACCATTTAATCTAATTACGCCCAATGAAAATGAGTAAGGTAGAGCCAGAACAGTATGGGGGATCCATTCCCTTCGATCAAAATAAAAAAAAAACGAAATGTTATTTCAATAAAAAGACAACATATTGGCCGATTTACAACTATTCATTTGCTCAGCTCGGCGCAAAAATATTATTCGAATTGGTACATTACGTACATTCTTATTAGAGTATTAACTCATTTTCAATTCATATTTAAGTGAACATAGGCGCATCTAAATGCCTCGAGTGTAGTATCAGCTGTTGTGTGTTTGGTGCCGATGACGCGATGCGAGAGCGATTAATACACAGCAGCAGCAACAGCACAAAAAAACGCATCAACTCTAATTCGAATTCGATGCACGCGCTTGTCATTTTCGCCATCGTTGCCTCTTTTGTTACATAAAAATGAACCGGAATGTATAATGCATAGCGCAAACGCCACACACACACCAAATGAATGTCCAATATGTTTTGGTGAAGTAATTACAGTTGTTTACAATTTTCATGTTTTCAGTGCATTTTGTAAGTACATTTAAGACCATTTAAACACCGTGCCATTGCACTCGAAATACACCAACCAACCAACCAACTCGACCGACCGACGAGCACAACGCGAAGAGAGCAAGAGCATATGTCATATGGTGCATCAATGACGGCACATGAATATATTTTGTATCGTGTTTGGATTCCATGTGTGGCACACACATACACACACAGCTCAATATTGAGAGTCATATTTACAAATGAGCCAGCCAAACAAAAACATGAATTGAAACGCATGTATCACTTTGCATGTTTGCATAAAGCGTGCAATTGCGATTGATCATTGTCATTGGCAGTTCAGTTCGAATGCATTCAGTTCGTTCATCTCAAACCACTGGCGCACTAGTTTTCAATGTTATACTATTTTCAGAATTGGTGTATGTTTCACCCATTCAACGCACAATCGGTTTGGTAGAATGTTTTTAAATTACGGTTTACCATATGGTGTTTATCTATTTGCTACCGTATCTAAAAATAGTCAACATTTGCGCTTCAGCTCAACAATCAACCAACAATAAATTTCCAACAAGTAAATCGTTTAGTTTTGGACTTTGATATATTTCTATCGTTAGCGTAAGAGAAGTAGTTGTTTTCCATAAATTGCGAAGCTAGATTTTTCAAAATGAAAAATTGTCACATTTTTGTTTGAACACCCGATTTTAAGTTTGTCTCTTTCAAAACAATTGCAATAATTCGTTGACATTTTACAATTACTCATCCATTTTGGCACTGAATCAAAAAACTGACTCTTTTTTTTTGTATTTCCTCAAGCGAAACCAAGTAAAAGGTTAAGTTGTACTTTGTTTAAATGACAACAAACTACTTATTTAATTGTTTAAATGTTCACAAGCAAATCTATTATTTGTTCGCTTGAATAAATAAATTTTCACTTGAATAAAGAGGATTTAAATTTGATACAAACAATGAACATTTGAACACTGTTCCTTGATTCAGATTTCTTAACCTTTTTCCTTTCATTTTGTGTTGTACTGACAGCCGTTGTATTGTTATATCGGTGCTTTTAAATCAATCAACCGAGGGGTTTTATTTGCTTTTGGTTGATGACAAATTACATAACACCTCAGGCAATTTTACATTTTGTCCTCAGGACATACGATAGAACAATCCAAAGGGACAACAGTTTCTAAACTAATCGTATTTTAAGAGGTTTTAATTTCAATTGAAACACAAATATACATGGTTTAAGTGTACGTATTATTCAATAGATTTAAAATAAACACAGAATAACAAAAGCAAGTGTCTATGCATCGGAAGTGAGGTGTTTTAATACAGCATCAGAGTTTCAACATATTTTCATATAAATTGAAGTGGTGCTGTGCTGTTCAATCCCGTTGCTGGTATTATTGCCGATAGTGTTTTTGGATTAATTTAGATTGTTTTACCTTGTTTTGGAAATACATATAAATTGCGCACACAAACCCGAGGCTGTTCTATTTATACAAAATCTGTCATCTGCTGCTCAGTTATGGCTATTCGTAAGGAGCACAGGAAGATTTTGTTAACTCAATGCACATTTGCATTGCAAGAACAAAAAGGGCCATTTACAGTCAACAGAACGATCACCGGAGGTGATGTTTAATCAATAAAACCAATACATGTTGTACAGAAACAAGTGCAGTCTTAGCATTCAAATTGTCCAATGGACAATTGACTTATGAAAATGTGAATCAATTTGATATTTTTCATGCTTTTGAAGACGGTTTGGAAAAATTGTCTTTAAACAAATTAAAGTTCCCCTAAGAAAATATTGCTCTCACTCACCTATAAAATGTTGAAGTTAAAATGTTGTTCTAGGTTGTTTGGTTTTAAATGGTGTTTGATAGCTTAACCAATGAGTCCCAAGGAGTCTGTTTCATATGTTCTTTTATTCATCTTCCATCATTTCCAATTTCCATTCTTCAAGAATCTTAGACTAAAAATGAACAACAGACAGATGATAGCTGACGTGGGAAATGGATCAAATTTCCATTTCGAATAAAAAGTGAATCAAATATATTCAAAGTGATAGCGTTTTGCTATTAGCGAAGAGAAGGTGTGAGATGATAAACAGGAATAAACATGAAAATCCCTTGAAAAACGTAAACCATTCAAATTGCACGTGAATAAATCAAATAAAATCCGGCTTCAAATTTCGAAAACTGGATGCGAACTGAATTCATGGTAATGGATGGTGGTGACGATTTTATTTAAAATAATAATAACTTTTAGGATTTTTATGTGGGTACTCGAAGTCGTTGTGACGCATTTCAAATGCAACATTTTAACACATTTTCGCGTGAATTCGATTTCCAAAAATGAATGCGCTCAACGAAAGAACATGTTTCACGTTATTTTTTATGGAAAACCATTAAAAAATTTATATTTATTATATATTTTTTAATGATTTTAATGCTGAATGCGGAGATTTTGTATGCATTTTTAATGGAACGTTTTTTTATGTGCTTCATCTTCATGGGCTTAAAATGATATAGTTGACGTTCATTTCAATGAATTTATAATGAAAATTCAACATGAAATCCGATTATTTGCTGCTTTTGTTTGCAAACTGGAATTGAAAATGGGAAAAGGCAACAATGTGTACTGCGCACTATTTTCAACGTCAGAAAAACTAATCAGAAGAATGAATCTAAAGATTGTTGAAGTCATCATGTTAATTTCTGATCATTTACAGCCTCTTCGGTCCATTCATTTTTACGATTATTACGGGCGATGTTGTGACGATCAAAATTGTTTATGAGCCAATGCAGTGCTCTCGGCTACTGAAGACTACCCATAGATTAAAGCCATCGATTGCCATCACTCGAAAGTATCGGTCGCGTATTAATTTATGTCAATTATTCCATCACAACGCCCTTCGTTCCATCTAATAGAATCCAAAAATGAGCTGCATTTATTTGATTTTATTTGAACGATGAAAAACCCAAGCCCAAAGAACAATGATAGCGAGCATTCAAACAACAACAACAAAAAAAAAAACAAAAGAAAAATTGCGCTTTGCAAATGGAAACACCGGAAAAGTTCTAATAAAATTTTATGGTCGGAAATGAAATAAAATGTTGTTGGGCTGCGAAGCATGGAGTGTTACTGCCACAAGCCCACTGAAGTCGCAATATTTGTTCAAACATATATTGACTAATTTATTGGATTTCATTTTGGCATTTTCACTCCACAGTCTTTGGTCCAGTCTTGTGAATGACATATAACACTCCCGTTACATCAAGCACGCATCAAAAATCTGACACAATGATGACGCGACACACGCACTCTCCACCACTGATTGCTGGTAATAATAATAAAAGTCAGCCCAGATATCTTCAGTGCTTCATTCGGCTTGACAGTGGCACAGTGTTGTTTATGGCAATGAATGCATTTACACAATCACGATAACATTTTGACACAAACATTCAAGCGTTTTTATGGTGTGTGGTGCATTTACATTTGATACGCGGGCGCGCGCGCGCGGGTGAATGGGCTACACAGTTGAACGTCGCCGTAAAACAATGACGCTCTCGAATTTATATGCGCGCTCCTTTTATTTTGACGATCAACTTAACGGAATAACGATGTGAGGTAATGCTTTAATCTGTGCATCCACAAAACTTCAACCAGAATCACTGAACAAGACGAACAATGGCCAGCCAAATGCCAAACAACCACCACCACAAAAAAACACACAGTGTAGCAACTTGGTGAAAATGATGTTAACGACGATAGAAATGTATAAAACTCCCAAAACAAAACAGCTACAAATCCCGCTCATAAACTATGCGACAATCGGAATCGCCTTCGAAACACACACACACACACTCGGCACTTGTAAGCGGCGGATACACTTTTCGCAAAAACAATCGTAACTTACGGTAAAGCCTGTAATGGGCACATCACAACACAATAAAGTCCCGTTGCAAGAATACAATGCCCCCCGAAAACCTACCGAAAACCAAAAACACGTACACAAAAGACACAAAAACTGGCTTCGAAAATATCTTGCATAACAATCGACACAATTTACGAGACATTTTTAATCTGTTGTTGGTTGTGCATTTTCGTTTTGTTCCGCTTTCTCTTCGAAATTCACGTTGACATTGGCAAACTTCGGTCAATTTGGTTGTTTCAATGCCCCATGCTCTTCGGGCACATCGGCGTTTCGACTTTACAAATGAAACTAGCTGCAATGATCTTAATACGCCTTTTGCATTTGTTGGACGTTTAATTTTCCCTCTTTACATAAATTCTCGAGATGGTTATTCGGTTTTCCCTTGTCACACACACACACCGAGTCCGGGGAATGTTTCTTTTGCCATGTTCACCATCAATACAATGTAAACCTCAAGCCTCAAGTATACCAATGGTTTACAAACACACACAACATTTCTATTCAATTACGTGACAACCGAAAAAGACTTGCCAACCATTTGCTGACGCTAAGACGATTTTGCTATTGTTTCTGTTTCTCACTTTGGTTTTTCAGTAAATGCCAAGAATAGCGCACATCAACACAATGCACCCGGAATACACACACTCACACACCGCACAGACACACATCGTCCATGGGACAATGACGATGACGAAAATTGCCAAGTAATAATGCAAAATACTTCAAGCTACAATTATCACAAGCGAAACTGTTTACAAAGACGTAAAGATACATGAATGATGGTCAATTCAATACGTTATTCATGCGAAACACAAACGAACCAACAACCCACACCATAAAAACGCATCAGCGTTGAATGGTGAAAGCACCCTTGTGTATTTTTGTACTACATCAAATGAGTTGGCTCTTTGTGTGCATTCAAATTGGTAGCTAAAAATCACCGAAAAAAGAATTGCAACAAAAACTCAAGCATCGCACGGTTTTTGTTGCTTTTGGCTGAGTGTGCTATTGATATTTATGACTGTAGATGCGCCACCAGAGATTCAAAGATGTACGATGACGTCCGTATAATTGATGTTATTCAATTTAGTTCGGTGACTTGAAAAAGGTGGTTAATTACATCATTAATTGTCGTAATGAGTTCGATTTATGACCATTGTGTTCGCTTGATTCAATTCAATTTTCATACTTTTTCAGCGCATTGACAACATTTATCGTACACGTACTTCCGTTTTGACTGTCGTGATTTCGATTTTATCATTACTTCGTTGGCATTTTAAGTGTTTTTCCTATCGATGTCATTAAGAATAAAATATGTTAAGGGGTTTTGCAATGAATTTTGCTTTCGAGTTTTCGAGGTCGAAGAATGACTCATTTTGCAGAAAATTAACGAGAATAATTTGCAGTGCACTTGAGTGCATCGGAACCGGAAGGTTTGAATTTTTTATTTTTCTTTCAATGGATTTCAACTCAAAAGTGGTTGATTATGTTTTTGGATTAATCAATAATTTCGATTCAGTATTCGTTGTTCTTCTTCATCAATACAAAACTTTCAATAAACTGGTCTGAAGTCGCAAACTGGACCTGAGCACACCACATACGATGTGAATCTCATTCAAAACTTCCAAGCTTCCAAATCGAATCCCTCTGTTCTCATCCTGATCTTTCATTCTAGACGGCGTTCAAATGAATGAATAAAAGTGTCAATTATTTCAAAGATTCATACAAAACATCAATTGAATTTTATGCGAAGAAATGATTTCTAATATAAAACTCGTTAAAAAATTATCTCAATTATCCATTTTGAATTAGAAACCACTTCAGAAAACCCAAACGGACGTAAAACACTCCAAAATTACGTTGAATCAATGGTTTGATAAGATTATGACAACCAAATTAGTAGTTAAAGTGAATTAAAGGTCACAAAATCTGTTGATGTTTTTGAGTTGTTCATCACCACATCGCTCTTCATTCCTTTGAAATAATCCATTTTCGGCATTAAATAGCTTCCTCTTCGCATATACAAAAAAAAAACAGCCGAACAGCCTTTGAGCATGTGTTTAATTTGTGTTTAACCAAAAAATTTCGAATAAAATAGATGCTAATGAAAGCCATTTACCGTCTAACAAAAAGTGTATGTTTGCCGTATACGCACCCCCTTCCGTTGCATACAGCACACATTCATCATCGAGGCCCATTGACTTGACGTCGAACATACTCCGTGTTCACATGCACAGGGTCTTCATTGCCGTACTCACGGCTCAGTGTTCACTGTTGCATTCACTTCAGTGTGTTTGCATCACTGGAAAAAAAAGGAAGAAAGGAAAAACCATTGCACAAAGCGATCTCATGTTAATTAGCGTTCTATTCAACCAGTAACAACTTAACGCCAATTCTCTTGCTGTGCACTGCTATTATATTCGTTGTCCATGGCATTGTCCCATTTTTCTAGCTGTAAAATTTCAATTTCAGAAGTGAATTAAATTTTCGGCTCGTGTGTATCAATGTCATTTCACACATTTTAATGTTTATTATTGAAACAGCTAAACCAATCGTTCACCGAACCATTGGGTCGGTAAGGTTTCAAACTTCCGAAAACAATTGGAAAATAGTTTGTAAGTAGTGTGAAATGTTGTTGCATTTGTGTGGGAAAGGGATAGAGACAAACAAACAAACAGAAAAAATTTAAAATAAATGATACAATGATTCAGCGCGTACAAGTTGATGTCAATAGTAGTCATCAAGAGACTTTCTATGTTATGCGGTGGATGGAGTGTGTGATTCACAGTGGAGAATTGTGTGAGAATTTCTTGTTTCGGATTTTATTGTGAGGTTTATCGCTTCCGACTTCCATTAAATTGAATTTTCCACTTTGTAATTATTTATGGACACACAGGGCACACACACTCACACTGTTGAGGGAGAGGACAATCTCCATATTGCACATTCAAAGGAGCATGATTGTGGCCTAATGAATGTGCATACGATGTTCATTTTTGTGTGCGTCGTCCAACTTCAAATGCCTCCGTCCACAAATTGATGGTTTCGGTCAGTCAACCGTATTATTTTTGTTGGTAGTTTTTTTTGTTCCCACTCACACTTTGCCATCCAGTTCACTATGGTCAAATCTAACCCATTTGAGTGACCACAACGGCACACTTTTGCCGCACCCAAATAAAAATTCAATTTGGACCAGTCATTGCTGGATATATCAAGCATTAATTTTCGCATTGCTTCACTTTCACCGACGGTTGCGTTTGTCGTGGCTTCGAAATGTAAATTATGGTGTCACATTGGCGTCAAGCGGCCAAAGCGACAAACACACAAAATGTGTGTTTTTCTGAAGGGTCGACACAGTCGAAACAAGTGATAAGAATGAAATCAAATAAATTCAATGGGCCTTTCAAGACAGCTAGGCATCAAGCATCAAGTCATTCATCACCATCACCACAATCAACGTTGATTCGTGTTTGACATATACGACAAGAGATGAAACAGTCTTCATTTGATGCCTACGACATTCGAAATGAGAATGCAAAGAATGAGGCTGATTAATTAACTCGTATTTATTTCGGTGGTCGTTCGTCCAAAAATAGATTAAGTTAATTTTGTTCTGTTTGCAACGATATCAAATTACTTTTTTTTCCTTTCTCGAGTTTGTTGTTATTGTTGTTGTTTGTATCTCTTCAGTTCATTTGTTTTTCTTCTTATCGCTGCAATTTGATCAGGTCGATTTAATGTTCACATTGTGTCTTTGTACGGCTCTAGATTCGATTCGGTTCTTGGCAGCATCCCACTGAGAATTCCATACAGAAATTCCATTCAAAACATTTTTTGTTGTTGTATTTTTCAAATTTAAATTCGGGTGTTGTTTTAAATGCTTGGGGATTCGATTAGAGGGATAAAAAATTGTTTGGAAAAAATTAGCCCAAAATTAGAGAAAAAAACACATACAAACGAAGCAATCGACCGTATGAATGGAAGTGATGTTCAGCATCTAATTTTTAAGCTCATTAATTCTCTTTTATCATAAATTGCTAGTCGGCAAAAATGTGAACAGTGGGCGGACATTGAACAAAATAAAAAAAATTAGCCCATTCGAAAGAAAATTCGAAAGGAAAGAGAGAAACAACCAAAAAAAAATAAGATAGATTTTGTTTATCTGGAGATAAGCATCAAATGGTGTGTCAAGACGTAAAGAAAGGGCAATAAATGAACACTTGAATTTAGATGAATTGAGAGAGAGAAACGTCGAAAAAAAGCGGTTGTGACCCTTTTCCAACGATCCCGATGGGCTTTATAAACAATTTTTTTTGTCTAACCCTATCCGCTAACATTTCCATCTGAGCTTATGTTTTGCATACTAATTTACAATTTAACAAATTATCACAAGAAGACGCTAAAAAAATGAAACAAATCATTTTAAACATTAGCATTAATTGGAGTTGTGTCTTTCATTTGGAAGCAGATTCGATGATGCGTAGGCTTAAACCATTTCCGTTCTGCACAAAATGTTCAATTGAAAAGAAGAAAAAAAAATGGAATCCTTTCAACGAAATTGAAGCGATAAATATTGCATGGACTTGACTCGCTTCAACCACATGCGATAAATAAACATAATCTGCCATTTGTGCGCATTGTGAATGAAATGTTAAAATGAATGCAATTTAATCCCATCTTCGATGCTCACCATTTCGCTTTCTTCGATTCGCTTGCATGGACAATTTAAAGTGCCGCATTTCTCGTTGAAAACTTTTCCGTCAAAACCACAAGACAAAGTGTCGTCTTTGCCTTTGGTATTTCGATGCATCCTCAACCCCCTTGCTTCGAAGACCGATTTCAAAACGTAATCCAACTTTGGAAATATTCTAATTACATAAATGCATGTGAAGATCTAATCCAAAGTAATGAATGCTCAGGCTCTCTCTCACACTCTCTGGTTTCGCTTTTGGTCAATCTCAAAAAAGCAACATCAAAACATTTCCAACATGTCACTTGACTGCCCATTTTGAATCGAAATGAAGAGCATCGCAACAAGCACACACACACACATCTCTTATTAATTAATAAATTGTCTTTTGAATTGGCCGGAGCCCAGAGTGAATCATAAATTTTGTTTCAAAGCGGTTTTCAAACGTAACCACAACCTCTGGCGTGGCAGCATAAAGTAAAGGATGAAATTACAAACATGTTCACAAATTTCGATTGAATATTCATGTGCATTTTCATGGTCTTTGTGATTAGAAGATGTACCAAAAGAGTGTAGAAGGAGGAGTGAGTGAAATAGTGAAATATTCGTCATTTCAATGTGAAAAATATTCGCAATACCCCTTCGAATGCTCGACTAAAATACAAAATTCTTTCGAGTGTGAATTCAAAGTGTTTATGGAATGAAAATCAAAAGGAATATCTTCAAAATGCCAACCAATCGACATAAATACCAAAAGGCCATTTGCCTCGTTGACATTTGTTACTTGAAAACGACATTGCATCGTCAGTAAATCCTGCAACACCAAGCACAAACAACGCTCAAAATGTCGATGCACAGCAGCTAAATCGTCTTGGTCATAAATAAAATACCATTTCGCAAAGATTGCCATCACATAATATTTTATACACTTCAACAAAATATAACAAGCTCATTATCATCTTCATAATCCTGATGCATGCCCATTTGCCTCCACACTGGGGTCACATCGACCAGAGAGAGAGAGAGAGAGAGAGAGAGAGAGGGAGCGCCTGCTGATTTATTCATTTCCAAAGCGCAATTAGCAAATGTCCGGTGAATTATTAAGTTTGAGTTTTGATCCTTTGGCAGCTGGCAATCGCATTGAATCGCATCATCACATTGCATTTATGGTGCGCTTAGTGGGTTTTTTGTGTGCTTCGATATATTCGTTTCGATGTTTGCAAAGATTTGTTTGCACATAAATTATCAAGAGTTGACCGCAGGTATTACACAAAACCGTTAGGTATTTTCGATAGAGTTTTGTTGCAATTGTAATGTTTCGTGATGGAAAGATTACACTTTGTGGATTTGACTGTGTAACCGATTTGTGTGAATTTCGTTGAATTTTCATATGTGTAAGTTTGTAAGTAGCCGAGAGAGAGAGAGAGAGAGAGAGAGAGAGAGAGAGAGAGAGAGAGAGAGAGAGAGAGAGAGAGAGAGAGAGAGAGAGAGAGAGAGAGAGAGAGAGAGAGAGAGAGAGAGAGAGAGAGAGAGAGAATGCACTTGGATGTTGTTTTGGGGTTTGGCTTCGTCAAGAGTTGAACTTCACAATAAGACTGTAACCACAAGAATGGCGTCAGTGAGTGTGTGTGCATTGTGCAATGATTGTGAGATCGGGTTGCAAAATCTCATTGAAAATCAGTTAATTCATAAATTTTCCGCCGCAAATTAAGGCAATGATAAATATAAATTACCGAATCGATGGATGATTCACCATTGGTGAGCGGTGTGCTTTATCGAATTTTATCCCATTCGTAATTGATCGTTTGGCATAAATTTATGAGCTGATGTTTATAACCAAAAGTGCCACTTGCCACAGAGCCATGGCCACCCAACACACACGCACACACACACTCTCGACTCTCTTTCTCCACCCGGAAATCGATTATGCCAACGGCATATAAATCACCACGAATGCACAGCTTGAACGATTATGTAATGTTCTGTTTTACGAAAATTAATTGCTTTCGTTCTAATTTTCCCGGCAATTTCAACCGGTTGCCAAAGTAAATGCAACCTAAGATTTTGCCAGCATTTGGCGTTGAAATTGGCTTCGGTGTTAGTGTGGTATTAAGTTGAATTGCATAGATAAATATATGGATGGATGGCCGAACCGAAGCAAGTGATAATTTGACGAAAATAGAAGACGGTCGATAAATTTTAAATTCAAATATGGGTTTAGTACCCAGAGATTTAACATGATAAGAATTCAACATGCCAGTCATTGCCAGCCGGTTATGCAAAACAAACCCCGCGAAAGGGTTTAAATCAATTTAGATTTTTATCGTGGGTTGCACTGGAGACCTGCCAACACACAAACTAAAAGAAGATTAAACCTATTTATTCACAACTGTCACAAGTGTTTTTCGCTCATTTTTTCAAAAGACACTTTTCCAATTTACAAATTAAAAAAAATTGAAATGAACATTTTTTTTTTGCATCTGATAACGGGTTATTATTTCATTTGCTCATTCCATTTTATTTAAATGTATGAAATAAAAATGAATAAATAATCATTTTCATAGATTTAGAATGGGAAAGGGTCATATTGCTTCCGACCGAAAATTGAATAAAAATTTATAATCCCATCTAATCCATGTAGCGACTGAACAAACCATGAGGAGGCAATACCACCGAGTGACGAACGGAACAATGCGGTAGGCAGCTAAAGAACAACTGCAAACCAGAATAAAACGCTATTATCTCTTAAATACACACACAAAAAAAGGCAAACACCGTAATAAAAACGACACTGAATGCGGATGCATTCAATGAATGCCGACGAATATTTTGACAAAATATGGTGTTCGACCAAATCGGGTATTTTACGAATGAACATGATATTTTGTGGTGATTCAACGGGTGTATTTGAAACTATTAGCAATATGTTTGTCACATTGAAATGTTAGTTCTAGAATTGTGAGCGAATGACTTCAATTGAATGGATTGACGTCCTGTTTGTAGCCGGGGCTGTTGGTTTATGCACTTTATGACATTGATTGAAGAAGAATCGTGCTTAGTTCCGTACCTCAGGCAAATTGACTCTTTTTTTCCTGCAATGAAATAACCTAAGCACAGCTCTTCGTGTTCAAATGGGTGAGCATCGAATGTTCACCAATAAACTCCGAACAACGAAAACAATAGAATTTGACTTGCATCAAACCATCTATGGGTCGCTTACGTGTGATTTTGCTTCATAGATGACATATTTCATTCAATTTTATCGTTATTTTGGGCTTAACCTACGGATCAATTTGCCAACGCGACATATACAGTTTCATAATTTCGTTTATATTTATTTTTTTTTATTTCAAATATTCAAAAAAAGCAAACAATCATAAAAAAGCATTATCGTATTCAATTTGACACTTGCACATCAAAATGAACAACCAACATGCACATTGAGTTGAAGCGCTCCTGCATTTGCGATTGTCGATTTGTCAACAGCAAATGGCCTAGATTTATTTTTATTGGTGACACCAGCTTTACCATTCACTGCATATGTGTGCTTTTTAGATTTTGTTCGATTGATGCCTGGCACTTGTTCGTCAACATTCAACGGCGCGCGGTGCGGCGCGGTGATGATGACGACGATGCCAAGTGCAAATCCATATCAACTCTTTTTATTTTATTGGTTTTATTATTAAATTTGCGCCCCATGCGCCGCACTGCAAATAAACCACAATTTCATTTGGGTGTGCGATGTGCGTGTATGACGCTTTTTAGTATCTGAAATATAAATTATTTTCTGAACAAATTTGAATGGTGAAACGTATGTTGCAGTTGTTGGGGTGTGTTGCAACACACAAGCAAATGCTAGAAATTTGATGTGGTGTCGTTTTTTTTTTGGTTGTCGTCATCGTCAACCAACGATGATGATCGCTGCAAGCGTGATGTGATTGTATCATGAAACCGGTTCTATTTTTGAAAAAATGTCACGACTTAACAAAATTCAATGAACAAAGCCGTGTAATGATAACGATTATGATTATGATTATGTGTGTTTGGTTTTGATCGTATATAGACGCGTGCACACGCAAATTGTACTTTCAATAAAAACGTATCAAATCCCATGTGTGTAGAGATGGGGCAACCGCAAAATGTACAATTCGAATATGAATATTACACATTGGATGAGATTCGCGTCTAATTATGACAGCCTGCTGCGTGCACAAGTGAATCGCAGGTTTTTTTTTCTCGCTCTTCTCTGTTTTGGTTGACGTTTACGACCTTTGTGCAAGTGCCGATTTAGTTTTATTTATGAAAATGTTTTAACTCGTTACGATTTAACTACACACATCATAACCGTAAAAGTTAAGCTACAAATATTTTAGCGACAGCAGCGAAATATAGGCATATGCTTAATTCTATTTGATGTTGTTTTATGTTTGGTCGGTCCAGTGAAGCTCGTCACTGGTTTCACTGAGTGGTCATAGTCGGATATTCAAATGATATTTTCTTGATAACCATCAACTGTAGTATTTTATAATGTTGACCAGATTTTCTCAATGCAGATGGAAACGCCTGAAATGTATGATATTTCTTTCAATTTTTGTGGAAATTATTACTTATTCTGCTGTGACCTCGATGTATCGAAATTCTAGACGAAAAAAGGTAAACATTTTTTTTTAATGTTTTGACAAAATGTATAACAGCTAAAAATACTCATTCTGTCAGTCCCGTCAAAACATCTGTGAGTGAAAGTAAATTATTTGATATAAATAAATTGTTGTCTGTTCAAATCCAAATTAAGTGGTGCACCAATTGAATTGAATAGATGTAAAAGGAATTTTGACAATAGTTATTAATTGGTATTAACCGCAAAAAAAAACACCATCAGACTACTGCTCTTAATTGCATAATGAAATATGTTTTGACGTCAATAAAAAGTGTCATAATTGAATATTTTGACCAAGGGGCGAATCACTGAAAAGTAATCGGAAATCGAACAAAAAAAAACTAATCGGAGAAAAATAAAAAGTAATTCCGAACAAAAGTAATCGAATGCGCACATTGAATCAACAAATGAGAATGCTTGACATTCTGTATGTTGTTTGCCGCATTCGATTACTTTTGTTCGGAATTACTTTTTATTTTTCTCCGATTAGTTTTTTCTCTCCGATTACTTTTTAATGATTCGCCCAAAGTAATCGGTAATCGGCCAAGAAACCATATAAAAATGAAAACTAATCGGAAATCAATCGAAAAGTAATCGAGGAGAAAAAAGTAATCGCAAAACTAATTTTTTGAGTGATTCACCCCTCGATTTTGACACTTAATTATAACCAGTTTTTATTTGAGGAAAGTTTTTTTCACTTAATTAGTATAAAATAGAATGATAAATAATTACAACTGCATCTGAAATTTCACTATAAAAGGACTATTAAACCTGGTCAAATGGTATCAGTGATAAAGTGTATTTTGTACAGTCGCAAAAAAATTAAAATCAAAATGAAGTTAAACGTTTTCTTGTTCGTTGCCGCTGTTCTCGTGCTCTTCATTCAAATTAGCTCGGCTCTAACTGTAGAAGAATTTAACCGTCAGTATGCTGATATACTCACCGACAAAGACGCAGAAGATAACGCATATCAGGCATATCTCAAAATGGTGGCTGAAAAGCCTCTAACAGCCTACGAAAAAAAACTCATTGTAAGAAAATCATTCATTTGTTTATGTTTGTTCACTTTTATGAAGGATTGAGAACAAAAATCGAACATGATAGAATTTTTTCGGAAAATTTATCAAGTTTGTGAAAATATTGTAGAATCTCATGTTCGATTTTCGCTCTAAGGTGTTCACATTTTATTAAAAAAAAAAATTGTTTTTGTTTTTCAATGTAAACTTTGAATACTTTCAGAACTACTTCTTCCCAGCGGGCTTTCCCGAAACACTAGGAAAAAAGAATTAAAACTATGTTTGTAAATAATCACATTATGGATGTATACAAATAAATCTTTGTAGATATATCAAATGTCTTGTTTGATTTCATTCTAGAATAAGAGGCATAACTTTTTCCAGGGTTCACATAAGTTTTTAACAGATTTTTTAAAGAATTTGGACAGTTCAACAGAAATTTTAGTCTAAAAACAAATGAACCAATTGCTTTAAACAGTGGCGTACCGCGACTCCCAACATTGCGTCATTCCGCCGTATTCACTTATATCATCGTTTATATTGTTTCGCTTGATATGTCACGCGAAAATATTTAATATGTTTGACATACGTTCGTTATGTTCGCAATAAATGCGTAGCGCAATTGCTTTAGCATTTCAAGACCCATAACTAAGATTATATGGCTCAAATGCACATAAACATTCAAATAAATAGATCCGGCGTTGACATTGCAAAAGTTTCAAGTCGAATTCTGATTCGGGTGACAATTGAAATAAAAATTGCACAGTTCTTTTACGATGACAGCATTTTTCGTATCATTTCAGGTTAAAGACAAGTTCTCTCAAAGAACATATCAAAAGCAATTCACCGACTTTGAAATGCTGGATTTTTTAACAATGAACCGAAACAAGTGTGTAAAAAAAATAGCACAATCGTGTAGTGTTTCCGAGTGAAAATGTGTTTAAATGACGTGGATTCAATATTTCAAGCACAAATAATCGTAAAAATCAATGAAACGAAAACTTTCATCTCTTTTTTTTCTCAGTTGATGTCTAACAGCGTGATTCACATTTCAAGTGGCATTCGTAATGGGCGAGCAATATTTTGTTATATTCGCGTCGTCATTTGAGGTTGATTTGGATCTGTTTTTAGTAGAGTCAGTAGTCAGCACTTCACTTCATTCCACGTCTATTCATCAGTTAACGATGTTAAAGGCATACAATTCAAACGATTCATCCCATTGATATTGAGCCTGGTTCAATCTCTCTGTTGAGTTGTTCGTAATCACTTATCGCCGAATCGATACGAAATTCCAGTGGAACGAGCAAAAATATTCGAATTAATCGTAATAAGAGAAGGAACAAAAAAATCGGAAACGATTTGAAAGATGAAAATAAATTACAAACTATTTACTCGATGGAATCGAGGAGAAAGCGGGCGACTCTTCTTTCCGTTGATGGAATCAACGCACACGAGATACACACTCGCACCGAAACTGCTATTGTTATCTTGATCGATTTGCCGCGGCTGCTCTTATTGTTGGCTGCCACACTGCTACTGTCCAGTGATACATGACGGGAGACGTTCGCCATTTTTCACTCTCTTCTATCTCCATTGAAACCCATTTTGACGTTACAACAATATCGATATTAATTTAAGTACATTTTTTTTTGGTCTCGAATCATAAGTGCATTGTTAGCAACTCCTCTGAACGATATAAAAAAAATGTAGACACTTTTTTTCACAGCACATACAACAAAAAATTGTCTTTTGATGAACTTGGTGCGCCGATTGTGTATTGCGAATCACATTCAAAGCTATCAGTTTTAATGACTGACCATTGGTCGAATGCACTCCAAAACGACATGTCCATTTATCTCCTTTTGATTGTTTTGATTCAACAATAAAACTCAATTCGATATCGAGCTCGAACAACGAGCACACCGAACAATAGAAATTCCGTTTTTTTTAGGGAAAAAATGCAATCGCCAGAGAATGAACGAACCAGTCATAATAGTTTCACATAAATTATTTATTGGCTCTTAATGTTTTTGATTCCATTTCATCATTTCAACTATTGATGGGAATTTCGTGATTTTTGTTTTTTGTTTTTTGTTTCACCAGAAATGGATTTTCAGTTTTATGATCGTTTTTATTCGAATTCATCTTCTATTTCATCAAGAACATCCTTTTTTAAGCCATCCACTTCAATCTTCAAATCATCTACTGTTCAATTTTATTCATTCGAAAATGATTCACGTATTCAACGACAATTTCTCACCCTTTTTAAAGCAAAAAATTGAAATTTTTCCATAGTTTCAATGGAGCTCATCGGGTGGAACAATCAAAACCAATACAATTTTGTTTTAACTTCATTTTAACCATCAAACTCATCTTCAATTTCAATGAAATCTTTTCCAATGAAACCTTTCCATCAGAACTATTTCAAACTTAAATCCTTATTTTGGCCATATGGAAATGAAGACACAGAGCGGACATTTTCTTTCCATTGGCAATCACAATTTGCTTGATCTGACCACCGTCCAATGTCTTATTCCTGAATCAATAAACAACAAAATATTCTTATGTAATAAACTTTAGGATGACCGCAAGATATTCCAATTTCAAATGGATTAGAATGTTTATTTTAAGGGTGATATTGAAAATTGGGGCATTTAAAAATAGTTTAATTTAAATAACACGGTTTAAAAAAGAAAGACGAAAAATTACACCTGAAACCGGTGCGGCTATTAATCACGTTCAGATATTATATTTACATTTAATAATTCCATTCATCGACTAAAAGAGAGAACAAATTTGGAATATTTTGTTGCTGGCTTCGGACAAAATGATGTATAAAAAGAAGAGAATGTTGGTTCAAATATGCATTATCCGGTCCTTGAACCCCTGGTCAGAAGTTTTCCAAAAAAAAAAAACTACTTCAACATAGGTCAACAAGGTGTACAGTACACTGCACAATGTACATTTGGCACATGCACCATATGCATTTCATAAATTCTGGCGCATTTCGAAAACGAAATCAATAACTTGAGTTGTTCGGCTGTAAACATTCACAGCAGTTACTAACGTCGAATATTGCCAAAACAAACTTTAATAGAAATTCCACAAACAAAAACCACGTGAATGAAAAAATATTAGTGTAAACCACCGACAAAGTAAACAAACTATTTGCATTTACAAGCATTGTTCACATATTCAATGTATTTAAAATGAAATTCCATATTGTGCTTCGCGTACATCGGAATACAATTGTAAAGTTTGACATGAACGCTGATTTCCCATTGAGAGTGTACGATGTACGTCGACGCATGAAGGGGTTTGTTTATTAATTGTGTACTCTGTACTCATTAAATTACAATATCATTAGTTATGAAATGGCTGAACTGGTACTTTCAATCATTTTAGCTGAAGCGATCGGAAGCAATTTTTGACGACCATTGAGCTGACTGCGTGTCACTCATGGCGATGGCAATATGGAAACCGAGATTTGTCGAGTACCTGGGAAAATGGAAATCAAATCCCCTTCGAACAGCATTTTAATTGAATCATTTCGAATTTTGTGGTAAATAGTTTTGGATACTTTTCTAATTGGTTTGCCATTCAATGAAATGAAACTCTCAATGAAACAATACCAAAAATGAATTACATGATGTTGGTACATGGATACAATGCACACCGGGGCAACGTTTACAACGTATTATTTCAATAATTCAATTTTAATTAGATTTCAGTATTTTCGGTTGACGTATGAAAGGATGCCTGGAATGAACGGATCGAAAGGAAGGCTAAGACCTTTTCAAAAGGCACTTTTGTGTGTACAAAATGTTTAGAGCTCACCGTGAAAGTCTTTTCACTCAAAAGCATTGTTGAAGATTTTCAAGTTCTCATTAGAAAAACGTATTGAGTGCATGCAACCGGTGATAAAATCAAAGGAGATTTTGAAAACAAACCCTTTAGCTTTGGAAAAATGCCTCAGATGTTTAGCCATCGTGAAGTGTCGACAATGAACGTGTCTTGCCAAAAGAGAATAAGAAAAATGGATCTTAAGAGACCTTAAAGAATAGTCTAAATCAGATTGCTGCTTAATAGTTAAGTGCATAGCAAACTCTTACAGTTCCGGGCTCAATGAACTCTGCGAGCTGATTTCAGTCCAGTTAAATTCACTTATTAAAAGATTTCATTGCGATTTGTTCTCATATTTTTCACTTAATTCGTTATGCGAACATTACTCTGAAGCCAATTTAAGAGTTATCGATTTGAATTTCCAAAAACACAACCATTTGACGCTGTATCAAATCAACCGAAACATCGACTAATAAATTGACTAGTCATCACAATGTTGAGGCGTGCATGATTTGTGTGCATGTTTTGCGGTGCCATTATGATGCATTCAAACATGAACAAACATCGAATATCAAACGCAAAACACAATCTCCGATTACACTTTTAACCCAAAACAATGATTGTTGTGCGTTTCTCGTATGTAAATTTTGTGTGTGTGTTCAAATGTTCATACGTTGCCGTACTTGAAATACGCTTCGAAAATCTAAATCTCCCATTACATCGATCGTATTCGGCTATCATCGATGTTGTGTATTCAATGCCTTGGCATAAGCATTGAAGTGCTGGTTAAGTTGCGTAAAAATGGTAATCAATCAATTTTGGGATGACGTGAAAATGGATTTCGATTTTTATTCCTCCTTTTATTCTCAAGAGCGATTCAATCCACACACACACACACTCTACTCTCTCTCTCTCTCGTCTGCGGTACTCCCGGCTAAACTAAATATGACTTGTATATCAATCACATTTAATGCAAATGCGAATGCCAACCGAAACAATAGAGTGCCGGATTACGAAGATTAAATTGTTTGAATATTGATCTGATTCTCATTGAATACGTAATAACTTTTTGTTTTGTCGTGATTGTTCGATACTTTTTGGTTCGTCTCTTGTGCGGACTCGGATTTTTAAAATTCGAGACACTTTGAAAAATGTACTGGATAATCATCGATGTTACATTGTTCATTCTCTCTCTCTCTCTCTCTCTCTTTCACTCGGGGTGAAGAGATGCATTTTGAAGTGCACATCATTCGATACACCTAATGCTATGGATAATTCATTATATTATTGACTGTGATCTGCCACTACTGCGTGTTTGATTTTCACCAAACAATGAAAACAAATTACCATTTCTATTGATGGGTATCTTTTCTCATTCACATTTTTTGGATGTTCAGTCTTTTGCTTCGAAATTGTTTCATTCTCATCATCGTGATTTGCATTGTGGACTGCATCCACATTACATTGGCTCGGGTCAATGCATTTTTACTGCCGGTTTTGCTATTCCATTCGTCCACTTTGAAAATTTAATTACAATTTATTGTTTGTTTCGAAAATATTTTGAACGCGAATACAAAACGAATGTGAAGTCCATTCAAAGGTGCTTGAAATGTTCAATTCAATTGGTTCTTCGGGTCGTGTGTACACATTGCAAAAGAATGGGCGTGCGTGTGCGCACACGATCGACCGTTCAAAATTCAAACAATGACTTTTCACTTTTCCGCCTTTGATTGCTCTCCGGCTCTCGGGCTCTCGAGAAAATTGAATTGCGCCAAAACACATCAACAATTTACCCAATGTGAATCGATTTTGTGCTGACATTGCACTAAAAATGAACACGTTTCAACCGAGCAGAGTATTGATTCGGTGTAAGTTTTAGTTTAGCAGTTTTTGGCCATTCTCACTGTTTCCGTGTCCCTCGGTATTTGGTACTCAGTAGCTGGTGGCTCTTTGTGCGTCACAACAAATAACAATCGAATATTTTTGTGTAAACAACTTGAAATTTGCTTTTTTTGTGTGCAATTGGCCATTGTAAACGGAAAGGGAACATGACGATCGAAGCATGTAAATGACGAATTGCATTATCGCCCTTGTGCCGTCGAACTAGAGAGACGCATTAGGTGCGTGGGAGAGTGCGACAATCCATGTTTAAACAATGGAACACTTTATTAAACAACAAATTAACTCATGTTTTGAACAGTTTGTGAGCATGAGAATGGTTTTCAACATCAGATTTGATGCCGTTCATGACTTCAAATGGCTTTTAAAGGCAATAAATTGACTTTAAAGGCTTCAGCAACCAGATTTAAACTAGTAATGAATCTCAGATTCGACGATAACAGAATTGGTCTCGATAAAAAAAACGACGATTTCTTCAATTCGTCAGCGATTTTCCTAACCCGTTTAATAGAACTCTGTATCTTTATTGATAATTAAATCGCTATTGTTCGAGTTGATTTTGTTTCTTTATCTAAAATCATAACGTTCAATGAATGCTGAACAGCTATCACATTAACGATCATCAATAGACCATTTTTTAACGTTATGCTCGTTTGCTTTTTTTATGATTTTCACTTTTTATGATCTTTTAAATTATCAAATACACAACAGCTGAAGATTGATCCACACTCAACGTTGCCGTACCAAACGAAGTTCCGAGCAAAGGAAAGGAAGATGATGAGACAAATGAGACGAAGATTTGTTTTTTTTCCTCACACATCGACATCGGCCCGTTTTTTTTTATCGTTCTATTTGATTTTATTAATTTTATTTGTTTTTTGCATCCAAAATGTTACAATATACGTTTTTGTCGCTCTCACTTAATGACTTCACTATCAATTTCCTCGTAGCTGATTTTTTTACGATGTTTACATTGATTTTGAGCTGCATTTTGATGGCAACAGAACTCATTAGACTCGGCTAAATGTTGTTCGTTATGCAACCACACTTTGACTCACTTTGACTATTAGTCAAAATGGCTAGCGACTTATCGCCCATTCAAATATACTCAAGCTAATTAAACAATTGAATAGATTTTATGGATTTGTTCCACAGTTTCAATGAATCAACACGAAAATAAAGGGGTTTAAAAAAAATAATTCAGTAGTTTAAATCGAACGCATCATTATGGCCACATTTTACATGGCTAATCAACATTATTCAACCAAATTTTTCAATTTTTTTGTTGTTGTTTATGATGGCATTTTTTTGATACGGCATCCCGATATTTTGAATATAGCAATAAGAATGATAGAAAATCCAATAAAAAAATTCAAATACAATTTAGTTTTATGACAGTTAGCGCTGCACTACGCACACAAGAGTAAGTAACATTTGATTTAAGGAACATAAAAATTAATGAAATACCATAAAATCACCGACCGATTTTCAATTGAATTTCACATAAAAAACTAATTGCATGATGGATTCGCAGCGTATGTGGGTCTGATGAAATTGGCGTTCATTTTTGTAATGAATAGTTGATTCAAACACTTTTTCTAGTGACAAGTCAAACATTGATGTAACCTCATGTCATTTTTCAGTTCGCTCGCCATGACGGACTTCATCACAATAATCACATTTAGCAAAAATTGATGCGTCGACAGCTCCAATTTATGATTTTGCATATTGTTTGTGAATACTTTTAGTCCCATTTATAGGTACAGCTCCCTACATATTTCTGTACACTTGTCCCCGTTTACAATAAAAACGAATTTGTTTTAGTAAAAAATTATATTTTAATCTTTAATACAAAAAAAAAAACAATAAATTGTTGTACATTAACAGTTTTCTTAGATAATTTTACCGGCTTTATTTGTTCATATGTTCATGAATCCAGTCAAGATATGAAGAAACTCGTGTAAAGACATCAGGATAATCGCGAGCGCACTGTAAATAAAACACCTCATATCGTTTAAAAACGCCAAAATTATTATTATTGGTGATAAAATTGTACTAATTTGATAATTACCGCAATGGTCCATGATGTGATTCCTACTAGAGTCTTGTGTTCTGGGTCACTTACATCGACCAATGGCCCACCTGAATCGCCATTGCATGCGCCAATGCCATTCTTGCGAACGATGCATAAAGTAGTGTCGTACACATTTTTGGAAAATCGGTCTTCTTTGAAGCGAACGATACAATCTTGTTTGGTAAGTGTTTGTGCTTCCATATATTGCAAAGTGACGGGCAATTTTAGTGTTGGCAACTGGAAATGATCGAATCAAACTGTGAGAACTGCTCGATTCAGCCATCAGAATATTTTGTTGCAATAATGTTATGAAGTTTTAAAATAGCTTACCATGTGTCTTCCCCATCCAGATAACACGACTGGAACATTTCCACCAGGTAAGTTTGGTTTTGGCAAGGCAATTGGTTGAATGGTTTCGGTGAAAGTGATATCCCTAGCGGTACGAATTAAGGAAATGTCGTTGACAAGCTGCTCTAAATTCCATCCTTCGTGCTGATAAATTTTACTCAATGTGACTGTCATGCCACCTTTAAGACGATTTACAGATCCAATCACTGCAACGACAAAGAATGGCCGCGCACGGATTCCAGTTGTGCAGTGGGCTGCCGTCAACAGGAAACGTTTGCTTATGATCGAAGCACCGCAGTAATGTTTGCCGAAAAATTTCTGTCGAAGTGATGCTTGATAAGGAAATTGGCCATCTTTGGCTTTTTCTCCACCAACAATACGTGGCTCTATTATCGATTCGGCCGTGGCAAATGCCATGCACACGGCTAAGAAAATCAAACTTATCACCTTCATGTTGACACTACAATAAATGTCTCAGTAGCCCTCAATCGTCTTTTATTCTATTCAATTTATCTTGAATTCGCCAATGAATCTTATCACATGCGCGAACATTTGGTTTGAAACCAACGGCTCTTTTTTTTTGAACAAGTAGTTCCAAAATCAACGTTGTATTTTGATTGATTTCCCCATTGACACATTGATTGTATCACGTATGCGCGAAAAAAAATGTAGTCAATGAGATATTGGGATTTCACTAATGGTTCGAGACGAACAATTGATCACTTCATACAAACGAGCATTTGGCTTCTACGCATGGTTATTTGAAGTGCTATTGATATGAATAACAAGCAATACGATTGCAATTTTTTGACACTTTTACCATTCTTGAGGTGCTCGATTGATAAAATTGGCAATGCTGCGTACTGATTAGCAATAGTAATCTTTCATCTCTGATAACGTAAACAGTTGATTCATAATCGAACACTAGCCGTAAGTTTACAGACTTAAATGGTATATTGTTCATTGCAGATGAATGGGATTTTATTAAGTGAACATAAGAGATTGAGTGCACATACGAAATGGATCCTAGCAACCTACCGAAATTGTATTTGATTGCATTATCGTTACAATAATAGAAGTCAACGTTGAATCCCTGTAGTTGCAAGTCAATCATTCTTTTCTTCGTTTTGTTCCCGATCCCATCGCCTGTGCTGTGAATATCTCTGAGAGAAAAGTTACATGGTAATTTTAAGCAAGCTAGATGGTTGGACCTTAAGATTCGCCCAATGAGCTCGAGGTTGAAAAAAAAATTATTTAATTAATGAACTAAATGGAAGTTGGAACTATATAAAATTTTATAAATTGAAATAATCGAAAACTAATGATGGGTTTTTTGTTCTGATGATACGAGATAAGTGATAAATGTCTATTATCTATTTAGAACAAAGTGAATTATTATAGTACAGTGCATAGTGTTCCGTTTACACCTAGGTTCACACGAATGAATTGGCACTGGCTAGTTGTACGTCATTTCGTACGCATAGACAGCTCGTCTAAATGTACGCTACTTGCGAAATTAAGTCTTGCGATCATATATGATCGTTTCTTTCTTTTTTACACTTTTAAATGAAAAATATGTGAATATTTATCGCCAATTTTAAATTTTATCGACCAGATTTACTTGAGCCCATTGAGAGTTGCAAGTCATCAATGTAGAATGATAACTCAACATTTTGTTATCGAAATCATTTTTATCAGTTTTCGCTTCGTGTTTTCTGAAAACATTTCGTCAGAGTCTGATAAATCTGCTGTAGATAACAAAATGAATCATTGCACATTGATGACTTGCAAGCCTTGCAATGCAAGCCTTTCATTTTTTTTAAAAATATAAGCTCTTACTGTCTTCCGCGTTAGTATGCTTCTAACGTTGATACATCGAGAGTCAGTAAATTGACTGAGTGCATAATTTGGAAACAAAAAAAAATGTTTGCTACACAATTCGACGCTAAAAATAAGTTATGGAGTGGTCGTGATAATGTTCCATTTTACAATCCAAAAATAAACGTAGCTCAAGTGGTACTGAAGGCGTGCCTGACTCACGGATCGAAAATTGCTCAAGTAAGAATAAAAAATTATCGAAATGTGGCTATTTGTGCTCAAATTGTTTCAAACATTCCAACAGATTAGCGATAATTCGGGTATTCAATTGACCTATGATGATATCCGTTTAAAAATCATTCGCGCAGCGCAAAATCTTCAAAAGCTTGGCTATGGCCAGGGTCAGGTGTTCGGTTGCATTGCAAAAAACTCACACCACTTGGCTCCAATTGTATTTTCTTCCATGGCAATTGGATGCGCGATAAATACACTTGATCCAACGTTTTTAAAACCGGAAATTTTACATATGCTTGAAATTATCAAACCCACGTTATTATTTTGTGATGTTGAAGCTCTTGACCTAGTCAAAGAATGTTTGATTGAATTAGGACACAATGCACGTATATTTACGTTTGGCGGCAGCAAAGATGGCTCGGATCCGGTAGAGAATCTATTTGTGGAAACGCATAACGAAAGTGATTTTGTGTAAGTTCCATTGATGAGACAGTTATAGAATGAACTGTGATAAATGAACAGTGGTAATTGAATTTTAGGCCAGTGAAAGTCGATGGTATGAATGACACGGCTGCTATCACGTGCTCATCAGGGACGACTGGACTGTCGAAAGGTATTGGAAACTTTAGAAGAATTCAATATTTTTCAATATCTACCTAAACCAACAATTATATCTCTCGATTTTGTAGGAGTTTGCCTGTCTCATGAGGCGCTACTCACTGGTTCAGTTAATTTTGATGCAATCACTTCTAACGATGTTATCCTATGCTTCAGCTCATTGTATTGGATCACTGGCTGGCTTATGCTGTTGAGTGGCACGATTAATGGTTCAACTCGCATTCTAACAACTGAACCATTTACGCCCGAACTGCAACTTCGCCTAATCGAAGATTATAAAGTAACGTGCGCATTAAATGCACCGTATCATTTGGCATTGATATCGAAATGCGATCGTATCCAACAAACTGATTTGTCAAGTCTAAAGTGTTCATTGTCAGGTGGTGGTAAATGTCCAAAGTTTGTACAAACTTCAATAAACTCACACTTGCCGAATGGAAAGGTGTGTGTTATTTATGGATTGAGTGAATCGGCTGGTGCAATCACAATGAATATGAGTGAAAAAGATTCGGTTGGTCAGATGATCAATTGCTATACGATAAAAATTATTGACGAAGATGGAAATCGATGTGGCGTTGGCGAAGATGGTGAAATATGTTTTAAGGCTAATTTCAAATTTCTTGGCTATTATGGAAATCAACAAGCAACCGACGAAGCGCTCGATGAAGAGGGATTTTTCTTAACCGCAGATATTGGTCATTTTGATGAAGATGGAGATTTGTTTGTTGTTGATCGGAAAAAAGACATTCTCAAGTATCGTGGTTTTCAAATTTCACCATCACAAATTGAATCTCATTTAACCAAATTACCGGATATTAAATCGGTTTGTGTCATCGGAATCCCGGATGATGATAACGGCACTGAGTTGCCAGCTGCATTTATTGTACTTAAAGAAAATTCAAATATTACCGAAAAGGACGTCTTCGATGCAGTTGCAGGTAATGTTTTGATTCACTCGAATATAATTGGTTTCGAATTCATCGTTTTATTTCTTTGGTTTTTGTCAAATTTAGGCCATTTTGCGGATTACTGCAAACTTCGAGGCGGTGTACATTTTGTTGACGCACTTCCGATGACACCATCCGGCAAATTTTTGCGCAGAAAAGTACGAGAAATGGCTATCGAATTGAAAAATTAGGTTCGATGCGAAGAAAATTTACTTTGCGGTTGTTTTAAATGTCACAAAGCACACAGGTTATCGCAGTACACGTTTGATCAAACGTAACGATATTCTCGTTGATTAGAAACTTGTAGTTTCGAATGTAAAATTATAAACAGTTGGATATTTATATATTTTTCACGGAAGAATCTTCAGTGCCATACGAATTAAATGGTCATTTTGACTTTATTTGTTATTAAAAAATTTGTTATAATTCATAAAATAAAAATAAATGTGGAATGCTGAGTCTCTTTTTATGCGGTTTCAAACATTTCAAAGTGTTTTGTTTCAATTCTTTAAAGATTTGCATGCAACATTTGATCCACAGCAGAACAGAATTACAAAACCTACCGAAACATTTAACTCGTATCATCAACATTTTCAAGGTGTCACCGAAAGCTCGGTGGCACTTCAATGTGTTTTATTCATTCAATTTATCTTAAATTGGCTAACGCATGTTATCACTTTTGAATTTTACAAGTTGCTCGATACGGACAATTGATCACTTCACACAAACGAACAGGTGTTTTCTACGCTTGATTGTTTGAAGTGTAAATGATATGAATGGCAATCAATACCCCTTGACGTTTTTTTTACCATTTTTGAGGTGCTGAACACTTTTTCCAAAGAGAATTCCTGCAATCGATCGGCTATCAATTGATCTTCACATTAAATATTCTCATGGCAGTATTTTTCTAAGCAAATTTATGCGTCGAATGAAACATTTTAAATGAATTTGAAAATTATTTTGTTTTAAATTAAAAAATTTAATTTGTAATACGATTGATGAGAATTCGCTTTAAAAAATAAATGCATAATGATAACAGTTTTCAATTTCAATGGTCTCATTTTCCCATATGTTCATGAATCCAGTCGAGATATGAAGAAACTCGTGTAAAGACATCGGGAAATCCTCGACCGCACTATAATAAACGCATGAAAATGTATTTAATAACATTAAAAAACGCCAAAAGATTATAATCTAGACTATAGTCTATCAAATTACCGGAATGACCCATGATGCGATTCCCACCACAGTTTTGTGTTCTGGATCACTCACATCAACCAATGGACCACCTGAGTCGCCGTGACATGCTCCATGACCATATTTGTTAACTATGCATAAACTGCTGTTGTGCACATTTTGGGTATAGGCGTGGAATTTAAAGCGATCAATACAATCTTGTATAGTAAGTGTCTGTGCTTCCCTGTATTGCAAAACCTCCGGCAATTGTTGTGTATGCAACTGAATTTGATTGTTGAGCAAAAATGTGAGCAAATGTTCACAGCCGTCGCAATGTTTTAATGCATTATTGTTGTGGTGTTTCAAAATAACTTACCATGTTTCTTCCCCATCCAGAATATACAACTTGAACATTTCCTCCGGGCAGGTCCGGTTTTGGCAAGGCAATCGGTTGAATGGTGTCGGTGAAGGTGATTGATCTTTAGCGGTACGGATCAATGAAATGTCATTGACAATCTGGTTCAAATTCCACCCTTCGTGTCGGTAGATTTTACTCAATTTGACTGTCATGCCACCTTTAGAACGATTCACGGATCCAACCATTGCGACAACAAACATTGACCAAGAACTAAATCCTGTAGTGCAGTGGGCTGCCGTTAACAGAAACCGTTTGTTCAAAATCGAAGCACCGCAGAAATGTTGATTGAGAAGTCTTATACGAAGTGATGCTTGATAAGGGAATTGTCCATCTATAGCGCCATTTCCACCAATAATACGCGGATCAAATACCGAATTGGCCGTGGCCAATGCCAGGCAAACGGCTAAGAAAATCAAACTTATCACCTTCATGTTGAAACTACAATGAAAAATTCGGTAGCACATCAACGCCTTTTATTCAATCAATTTATCTTGAAGTCACCAACGAATCTTATCACATGCTTTAAAATATGCTTCGAAACAGCTCATTTTTTGAACAAATTGTTTTAAAATCAACGTTTTGAGTTTTGATTGATTTCCCCATTGATAAATTAATCAGAGGTGGTGACAAGCCATTATGTTTAATAACTCGCCAAATCTCAGTGCAAACACACAATTTTTGGACGGATGACGTATTTCGAGTCGAAAAGTTCAAATTGGTGTAGCGGATACCATCCATCAATATTTTATCGCTATACTGAGCCATGATTGGCTGGGCTCATCGATATGGTGGCATACTTATGCTCACCGGAAACTATTAAATTCTTTTTGAAGTGCAATTCGAATAGTCTCAGCATTTTCTAATGCTATTTCATGATAGTATTCATATTGCACTCCAAAAAGAATTTAATAGCTTTCGGTGAGCATGAGTATGCCATCAATGAGCTCAGCCAATCATGACTCAGTATAGCGATAAAATATTGATGGATGGTATCCGCTACATTGGCCAAATAAATAAAATAAAATAATTTTATTAAATTGTTTTTTTTTTTCATCTTCGACGTTCCGTTTACCGCAGTGCAACGTGAAACCGTTTTTTCACTACTTCATTAGAAAATACAAAATAATAATCTTATACCTCTGATGATGTTAACCGCTGATTACCGTACACTTGTCGTAAGTCCACTACCTTGTAGGATATAATTGATTGCGTACACATTCGAAACTGACCCTAGCAACTTAACGAAAGTGTATTTGACAATTGACCCAGAGAATCATTTAGAATCGTCATTATTTCAATTCTTTGTCTCTTCAAAATTGTGATAAAAAGTTTGGAGGGCATGGTTTCAAAGCTGCTAGAGAAAAAGATTTCAGAGATCCTGAATTCCGCTAAATCCTGCCATCAAAATTATACTCAGTTCAGAAACTATGTCTCATTCCGACTTCGTACGTGAGGCGTAATTTTTTTTCGTTCCAATGTATCGTAAACTAACAACACATGATGGACCGCTACATCACAAGTGACTCACACTGTCTACAACAACACAAAATTGTCAGCGTTTCATTCAATGATCCATCGTTTATGCAATCTGTCGCTTTCGACCGCCAATCATTCGATAGAATATCATCACATCCAAAAATCGACTTTTTACAAAATGATGAATGTCCCTTTCACATATGCACCATAAATCCCAAGCCCTTTCAGTCGTGCGTTTGAAAGAGAGGGCATGAAAATAGTATACACAAACAAATCGAAATAAAATGCTTGATTCCACAAAAGACAAAACACCAACAGAGAAAGAGTGTGGAATCTACGAAATCAGCTGTAGTGATTGCAACGACAAATACAACGGTCAAATCAAGCGCAATGTTATGATTCAATTCAACGAACACTGAAATTGTGTACGAAATAAGGCCATAAAGAAATCGGATGTCGCACTACACGCGTACAACAACATCGAAGAACCTCCACACAAGATCAGAGAATATAGACCGCTGAAACAGCTCACCGATGAACGAATATTTGACGCTTACGAAGCAATGTTGATTTACAAATGCAAAAATCGAATGAACACCGACAACGGAAACATCGTCTCACAATTATTCAGATATATGTCAGGTTTTCTTTTACATACCGTTTTATTGTTTCATTTAATTTATTTCATGTTTTTTGCTCTTGCTTTTACCTGACATGATTTTGTCACTGGTGTAGAAATATTTATTTTATCTCTGTTTAGTTTTAGTCAACACACAACGCTGATGTTGATGCGTAAATCGAAAATAAAATTTATTGTTCGATACAATATTTGTATTTTGCTTGATGTTTACATCATGCTCTAAAATCGTTTTTTTGTATGTTTGTACCATTCATAGCTCAAAAACCGTTAAAGCTAATGTCTTGAAATTTTGGGAGTATATTCTAGACTGGAAAATCTGAAATATATATTTTTATTTTAAGGTACCTCCAGTACAAAGGTTTTCAATTTTTGACATTTTTCATGAAAAATCGCACATTCTCAACTAAAAGTCGAAAAAAATGCCTACGATTTCGATCAAATTCACCCAGTTTGTATATTTTTTTCAATCTCCTACAAGATAAATATAGTGGGCATGCCCGTTAGAACTTGTGAGTGTCAACTTTTTAACGTTTTTCATACAATTTCGCACATTTCTAACCAAAAGTCGAAAACAAACTACGATTTTTTTTATTAAATTAAATCCCAAAATCTTAATTTCAAAATTGTTAACAATACAAAAAATCAATGAAATCATATCACCGTAAACATCAAGCACTAGTTCCAAGTAAAACTTGACAGTGTATTATTTTATAAAATTAGATATTGAGTTCTATTTTGTTCTGCCAAAATCTCGTGTGTTCAATTTTTAACACTCAACAGGAAAAACATGAACGCCGAATATATTTTTCCAGCATTGATTTGACATAGAATCAAGTTTCTTGGCCATTGCGACGTTTGTCTGTTATAAATTAGATACAAATGGTTTTAAATTGTTGTTAATTCATTGGAATATTAATCAAACTTACAACAGCCACTTTCTGGACGAATTTTTTGGAGGTGCAAAGCATTTTTCCAGTAACGCAAGATCTACAACTAAATAAGATATATGGAAAAGTTAACATTTGAAACGAATAAAAAAAGAAGAAACATTGGTTTTTCAAAAGAATACCGATCACTGTTCTCCTTATCGTCACCATTATCGCATTTCTTCCGTTCAACTTTAAGGAGGTGTTCGACCGTATTTTTCGTTTCTTCAATCTCTTTTCCCATGTTTTCATTATCGGCTACTTCTTTGCCGATAGCATCAAAGATACAATGAAAAGCATCCGTGTAATCTCTCTGGACTCCAGTGGGGTATTTATCTGTGCATTCGTGGATTTTTTTTGGCTAATTCTTTGTTCGTCTATTGAATAATTTTAAAGTGATATATAAATTTGGCCAAATAAAAACATGGCATTAACACTTACATCGTACACTTTTTGGGTGAATGTGGCGAAAGCTTGATCGAATTCGTCTACAACACTTTTGCAACTAAATAAAAGATGTGAAACATTTGAATTACATTCACAAAGGACCTGTGGCAATCTGTCAAAATGAGTGTATTTATCTCTTTTTCTCACAATGAAAATCGCATTTAAATTTGACGTTTCTGACGTTGTATGGAAACATTTGCCACAAGTCTTTTACACAATAGAATGCAATGACGCATAATAAAATTCAGCTTACTTCAAAAAATCAAACTTGTTTCCAATGCATTTGCATTTTCTTCCGAAAAACAGTCAAGAGGTTGTCAATTGTAGATTTAAATCCTTTGATATCCTTTGCGATTTCTTTGTCTTCAGATTCAACAATGCTTACAGCTTCAAAGGTGCATTGCATTCTATGGTAATAAGCCTTCAGTTCACCGAGAGGCCGTTTTGGGACACAAGCTAAATCCTCGGATAATATTGCTACCGAAACGAATTTCATTTTGACCTGTCTTTTGAGATTACTAAATAGAAACTGTTTATTGGTCGACAGTTCACGATATTTATAGGCCGTTTTGATTGAATTATTCTGATTAAAAAGCCTGATTAAGGATTTGGTCACCACTTATTATGGTACATATCTAATCAACATTGTATTTTGATTGATTCCCCCATTGAATTAGATCACGTACGCGCAAAAAACCTATTTTTAGCAATAGTAATCTTGCATCTTTGATAAAATATGAACAACAGTACATTCCAAACGTCGTTTGAAAGATAGTCAAGTCCATGGACTTGAAATGTTTTGATTACATTTAAAAATCATAATTAAAAATTTATTTTGTAATACGATTGTTGAGAATTCACATTAAATTTTTTAACAATAACAGTTTTCAATTTCAATGGTCTCATTTATCCATATGTTCATGAATCCAGTCGAGATATGAAGAAACTCGTGTAAAGACATCAGGAAAATCACTAGCGCACTGTAAATAAAACACCGCATATCGTTTTAAAACGCTAAAATGATTAATTTTTGTGATAAATTTTGCTAATTTGATAATTACCCCAACAGTCCATGATGTGATTCCTACTAAAGTCTTGTGTTTTGGGTCACTCACATCGACCAATGGACCACCTGAGTCGCCATTGCATGCGCCACGATACTTCTTGTTAGCTATGCATAAACTGCTGTTGTGCACATATTTGGTAAATTTTTCGAATTTAAAGCGATCAATACAATCTTGATTGGTAAGTGTTTGTGCTTCACTGTATTGCAAAACCTCGGGCAATTGTTGTAAAGGCAACTGAAATTGATTGAGCAAAAATTGTGAGCTAATTTTCACAACCGTCGCAATGTTTTAATGCATTAATGTTGTGGTATTTCAAAATAACTTACAAAGTATACTCCCCATCCAGAATATACAACTTGAACATTTCCACCGGGTAGGTCCGGTTTTGGCAAGGCAATTGGTTGAATGGTGTCGGTGAAGGTGATATCCCTAGCGGTACGGATCAATGAAATGTCGTTGATAACCTGGTCCTTATTCCACCCTTTGTGTGGGTAGATTTTACTCAATTTGACTGTCATGCCACCTTTAGAACGATTCACGGATCCAACCATTGCGACAACAAACATTGACCAAGAACGAAATCCTGTAGTGCAGTGGGCTGCCGTTAACAGAAACCGTTTGTTCAAAATCGAAGCACCGCAGAAATGTTGATTGAGAAGTCTTATACGAAGTGATGCTTGATAAGGGAATTGTCCATCTATAGCGCCATTGCCACCAATAATACGCGGATAAAATACCGAATTAGCCGTGGCCAATGCCAGGCAAACGGCTAAGAAAATCAAACTTATCACCTTCATGTTGAAACTACAATGAAAAATTCGGTAGCACATCAACGCCTTTTATTCAATCAATTTATCTTGAAGTCACCAACGAATCTTATCACATGCTTTAAAATATGCTTCGAAACAACTCATTCTTTGAACAAATTGATTTAAAATCAACGTTTTGAGTTTTGATTGATTTTCCCATTGAAAAATTGATTAGAGATGATGACAAGCAATTATTTTTATAACTCGCCAAACCTCAGTTCAAACACAACATTTTTTTGGTTTGAAAGACGTATTCCGAGTCAAAAAGTCCAGATTGACAAAATATATCATTTTATTTTTTAACTTCAATATTTTTTTACCATTTTGCCGTTACTGCAGGGCAACCCGAATTCTATTTTTTCACTACTTCATTAGAAAATATTTCAAAATAATAATCTTATACCTCTGATAATGTGAACCGTTGAACCACAATCGGACACTTGTCTTAAGTCCACCACTAGGAAGTACCTCCTTGCAAGACATAAGTGATTGCGTACACATTTGAAACTGAACATGAGCAACTTACTGAAAGTGTATTTGTTCGCATTATTTTTATAATGAATAAAATCTTATTCTTGTTTTTAAATCACAAAGAATAATTTAGAAATGCCATTGTTTCAACTCCTTACCTCTTCAAAATTGTGGCTAAATTTTTTTTATTGTGGACATGATTTCAGTATAAAGAAGCTGCCCGAAAAAAAGATTATCCTGATACTCACTCAGTCCAGAAACTGTGCCTCATTCCACCAACGAAATCGAATGGCCACATCCTCGCACAAATTCCTATTATAATGCTTATTTATTTTTGATTTGTCTCATTCTCTTCAATAAATTTTTTACGACTTCAACAGGCACACATGTCATTTGGGAACTACGAAACATACGACTGTTTGCTATTATCATTATTTCCCCCTTCAAATATGTGCAGAGTTCATCCGTCCCGTTACATTTTTTTTATTCATTTATTTAATAACATTTTTATTCGGCGTTTCAGCACATATGCTTGCTCAATGCACACGAAATATAGAAAAAAAGCAAATAAAAAACACACAAAATCACAGACAAAAACGGTTGGAAACCAGTAAAAAAAAAATCTGATGTGAGTAGAAAAATTGAAAAATACATTTTTCTCCAAGCAACAGCATTCAATTAAGGATTATAAACATATTTATCTGGTGCCGGTTTACATGCGGTAGTCATGTGTGTATTTCATTACGTCAACAATCAACAATCATAAGGCGAACCGAAGTGAAACGACGTAAAACGGTGCTTCAAACTGAAATTGAAAATGTAAAAGAAGCATTCTGTTGAATAGAGAAAGTAAAAACAAAAAAAAAAACAATCCAAAACCATCACACAAAGTTATCAATAAACCTCATGTTACGAGTGTCTGACCACACGGTGCTGCACTTGTGCGATTGCCGTAAGTAAAATTGAGCCATTTCGTTTCGTTTGGTCCATTTTGCCCATTTAAAATTGAATTACTGTGTCATGACAACGAGTGCGCAAAAAAAACCGAACCCCCTCAAAATCTCTTGGTACGGCTCAATCATTTCACTCATATGCAATCAAATGTTTTCAAAAATTCAATTTCTACAGCTACTTTTTTTTCCATCGGATTCCACGAATCCGTAGGCATCCTTCGGTGTTGCACGGTGGCCGATGGACTTTTTGCATTTCTCTTGTCGGCTACAAAGGCACTGTACTTGTCATAAATTGACTCACCCCACCACCCAATATTCTATTGTTTATTTTTCTCGGTAGATATTTTTTTTTTTACTGACGGTGTATCATCATTAAAAGTTATTTTAAAAGAACGCAACAACAGCAACGGGACACAACAACCGAAATGAAAAAAAAAAAAAAAATTGTCGACCGGCAAAAGGAACTGCTACTGTCGGATATCCAATTTCAGGCATCAAATTAGCAGAGAACGACGAAAAAAAAACGGTGGAAAAAATTGTAATCAATTCGGACGTTCCGACAAAAAAAGAATTCATAATTTGCTATTCGAATTCATTGAAGCGAAGAATTGTGGAACGGATTTTGATTTTTCTCTCTTTTTTTTTCGTTTTCGCTGCGCCAATCTATTTGCCTAAATCCCAACCAAAAAACACATTCCGAGATCAAACAAAGCAGTACATCAACAATAGAGATAGAGAAAAACATCAACTATCGTTACACCTTTCATTAAATCACCAGCCCATGAGGAATATCCTGGGTAACTTACATGCATTTCCGAGGGACCCGCACTAAAGTGGACATTTGTTTGCTTTTTGTGTCAAAACAATTTACAAGCGTTTTGGCATGTTATTTTATGTTCATACATCCCACGTTGAATGCTTAGGCAAAATGTAGCAACAACAACAACGAAAAAAATACGCGGAGAAAATCAAATTGCAAGTGTTCTTCTTTGGTTGAGCACCAAAATGCAATTGGTGCCACATAAATCAATCTCTCGTTTGCAGCAAGCATTTTATCGAATCCGAAATAAATTCCGTGTGTCAATCTAACAATAGCCTCGATGCAAGAGAGAGGACATTCATCTAAATAAATAATAAAAACCGGTGCATTGGTGCCTCACATCGACCGTTTTTTTTTGTGTTCGTGTTCAAAATGATTGTGTGCGTCTGTCTTTTGATATATATTTTACGGTGACTCAAACGATACAAAGAGAAGCGCACCGAAAAAGAAAAAAAACAACAACAACAACAACATTGTCCGCTTTGTTTGATTGTGTAATTGAATCGAAATTATTGCCTGTAGACTTGTCACAGTACACAAATCTTGATCCGAGCACTTGGTGCTCAGTACTCGATGTTTTTGTGAGCGAGCGGGCGAGTTTAGATTTCATTTTGGGTTTTCATGTCTCGAAACCCTATCAAAGTCACATTTAATCAATTGCCATCGAAAAATGGCCAAACATAAAAAAAGAAGCAACAACAACAAAAAAGCCAGCCACTTTGAGTTATTATTTCTCGGTTCGGCAGGAATTGTGTGGCCGACAACATTTAAAAGCATCCGATGTGCTGTATCCACGTCGATGATTGAAGATGTGCTATCGTTAAACGAAGCATTGACTATTCAATCGAATATTACCGAATGATGCACAACTATAAACCAAATCGATCCAAATTGAGGGCCAAAGGCAATACCAATTTGACATTTTCTTGTTTTTTTTTGTCGCTGTTGTTGTTGTTGTTGTTACTTTTATGCATTGGCCATAAATAAAATTGCGCTTGTCACAGGCCTGTGTCCAGAAACATCTTTGAACACATTCAAAATACTTTGTCATGGCAAATGCAAACAACAGCAAACGTAACAACTCGTAAATTAGCCTGTCGAAATAGAAATGTTTATTTGGTTCGATGAACATATGTGACCGGTGAGCTCAACAGCAGCTACATCAACAGCATCACACCATAAATTACGCACATCTCTAGTTACATCATGAACACACACACACACACACAAAAAATACAAATCAAGTGCATTGTACGCACATTTAAAAATAGACTTTTTAGGGCAAATAAAAATCGAACGAAGGAACGAACGTTTAATTGATTTGACATTTTGTTGAAATTTCCCTCTTCAATTTTTGAATTAAATTTAACCTAATTGTAGATTTGAAAATCAAATCCGGATTTAGCGCCAGGCGTTTTCTACATCGATTGAACTGTCATGTTGAACACTGAACAAAAAAAAAAAAAACAAAAATAAAAATAACTGTTGTTTCCCTTCGATATCACGTCTCAATTCGATACTTGGCAAATAAAACATGTTTTAATTCCAAATAAACATGTTCAAGTCGTCTTTTAACGGGTGCCAAGCTGCCGCATTGTCGTCTACAATTGCAGCTACCGCCGATCAACTGTTTATAATTCAATTTTATGCTCTTTCATTCGCCTATTTCATCTACAGTTTTTCAATTTAAATATTTATTTAAATGTCACGCTCATTTTGTACAAGAAACTTAGATACTGCACTTTGGTTTTCATTGCAACAATAAATGAATATAAATCAAATTCAAAAATAGCATTTTAAACTGTTTAGATTTAGTGAGTTCGGAGAGCGAATTTAAATTACAACGTGTAATCGATGCTGTTCGGTTTGATGGCGGGAAATTTGAGGAAGTGATTTTTAGCATTCATTCAGCATTTGATTAAGATGTGCTTCGATGGGTTGACTTCTTCACTGCAGTGACTTTTCATGGAGAATCTTAAGGATTTCATAAAAGCTATTAAGTAATGCCAATGCTTGCGACATTCATCTGTGAAGTAATTTAATATTTAACAACAAATATTTTATAAACGATTTATTTTATTTTCCTAATAAAATGAATCTTTTGGTTCAATAGATTGTTACATAGATTTAAATGCTGATAAATTTTCCGATACATCTTAAGGTTCAAATAATTACGATTGACAGGCTTCAGCTGTAGTTTAAACATTTAATTAATTTTTGCAATTTGGAATGTGCAGCCGTTATAAAAATGTCCCTTTAAATTCACTGGTTCAAACGTTCAAAATATGATTTGTTTAACTGATGATTCCTTTTCAAGTTCTTTATTAAAATTTCAAAATTCCTTCGACACTTCATTAAAATTTAATGACTAAATTGAATGAGTCAGTTCCATGGGTTTAGCATAAAGATTAGGTCCATGTTTAAAGGAGACTTTCCATTGATTATCCAGATATTTGGTTACGTCTTGATATTGAATTTGTGGCCGTATTTGAAACGTTATTTTTTTCAGTTGTTTCAATTCCGTGGTGAATGTAATGATTTCATCAACTCTGCAACAGCATCCTCTCAACTGCATATCCTCCAATAACGGCAATACTTTGATAAATTTCAATAAAACTGTTGCATCGAACATACGCCTCATTTCAAACATTTTTTCATTGATATATTTTCGAAATGTGTTGAACGAATTTGGATTCTTGATCATAAACTCCTCATGATTATCGCACAACAGTGAAATCTCTGTCTTGGTACAAGTTCTACCTTTTCCAAGGTACAAGCTTAGATCATGTGGATGAAGACCAATGTCAAGACTTCTCAAACTCGGAAAGTGAATCGCTGGAATTCCAACGCCATCAGTCATTTCCAACTTCACACTGAGAATTTCAAGCTGCTGCAGGTAAACGCTTGCCATTTCAAGTAATTTCACATCAATACATGGCAATTTAAGGGCTCTTAACTGTGGATTCAGACGCAAAATTGATGTAAAATTAGCGGCCCACTTTTGATCGGCTCTTTTTACGCCACCACAAATGATTTCCAGATGTTTTAAATGACCGAAATGGTCAACTAGGCACTCTAATTCCATCCCGCCAGATTCTACCTCACATTCATATGTCAATGATTCCATTCTGGGAAACAATCTGATCAACCAATTTGTATCCAAATCACAATTTTCATCACAGATAATGTGAACGGTTTTCACATTCGAAAATGGTTTTTTAAGATGTTTTAAAACTCCATCGCCGCTTAAAATTGTGATTTCAGTGAGAAACTGCCCACAATATTCGCTTGCATAGTCAAACAAACGTCGCTGCAAACGGTAATCGAATGAACTATGTAAAACTTGGTATGAGAACGTTAGATTCGAAATTAAGTGACCAAAACAACGTAAAAACTGAAAACGTGTTTTGAAATCTTGGATTTTGATACCATTGAAATCGATTGTAATTGTTTCACGCGTAGGAAAGTGTGATTGGTAAAACGTTACCGGGATTTTTCGGTATTTCGAAGCAAACGTATATTCAGCTGCTATTTTCAAACACTTGCTTGAATCTGCCACATTCAAGAGATCGCCAACTGTCAAATACTTAAGAATATTTTCAAGACAATCGTTATTCACATCGGTAATTTTTAGAGGAGTGGCTGGCTGATGCACTTGCTGCTCCATTTGTTGCTTATCCATTTTCGACGATTTTGTTCGACTGTAATAATGAAAAATATCAATTCGTATTAGATCAAAGTAAACGCTTTGTTATATTTTTAATTAAAGCCCAAACTGTACCTTGGTTGACAAAAGACGGAAATTACAAAATGTGTTTCTTTGTTCGCCGATTTTGTACCACTAACAAAGTGTTTGAAAACGGTATTTTTTGTATTTTTGGTCAAAAATATGAGAAAACACATTTGAAATGTCAATATTTGTGTCACCCGAGGCGATGATAGACTTTAATAGAATGTGCAATATTCAACAGTATATGTACACTCACCAATTGATAACAAGACGAGCTCCGGAAATAATTTGAATGCTTTGGAACAGAAATCAAAACCCACGTTTTTTAATAAACAATTTTGGCTTTCAAAAAAACACTTTTGCACTGAATGTGAGAACGTGTTAACACTTCATGATTTCGAACGCAACTGCTTCTATTGGTCTTAGTTTTGGCCATTTATATTTTTGTTGAAAGACAAGTGGAAATCTAAATAAGGTTTTTACCTGCTCGGATTTTACTTGCCAAAAGCAATCAGTGCCGTTGCTAACGCTCGTCGACAAACATGTGTACGTGATCCGTCGCATGGAGAGATATTAGCTGATCTGAAGATTAATATCACAAATTGAGCTGTCTGTTAGGTCCCGTTTAATTTCAATTGTCATAACTGATGACTCGTAAGTCCAAGAGCGGTATTAACATTATTATTGACCTGAATCTCTTCGGATCATCACACTTATACATGTCCGAATAAACTCTTCTTCAACACCTTAGGTGAAGAGTGTAATTAGAAAATTTTCAGAAAATCAATTACCTTCCATCTTAAACCAGATTCGTCACACTTGACAATTTCTTAACTGTTTAACAGACTGTTATTAAGTTACAATGGAATTGTATTTAAGATGCATACATCTAAATCATAATCCTTTTGCTCATCCAAATCAGTTTGTTGTACATGCGAATATTCATTGAGATTAAATCTCTTTAAAACTTTGGCTAAAAACATCATTTCACAGCATAAGCTTTGAATTTATAATCTGTTATGCCTTATACTGCTTGATTGCACTGACATTGTAAAAATCACAGTTAAACTTTTCATGGAATCAATCGATGGTCTTGTGCAATTAGTTCAACTGCAGACATTAAAACCAAAAACCAAAAAAAGAATTGACTGTGAAAGACTTTGACTAGAGAAAGTTCATTTTCCAATTCAACGTTGAATATCCTAGAATTCAGTTTACAATCAAGGTTCAAAAGAAACCATTTTAATTAACTTGTCATTCCCGTGTGCAAATAAAGTGGCTTACAGTCAGTCAAAAATAGACGATTTTAGTTGACTTTAGCTGGTCAAATCGATCAAAGTTGACTATGTTTCATACAAATTTTCAAAGCCAACCAGCTGAATTGTCAGCCGGTTAATTTGGGACGTTAGTCGTCAAAAGTCAAAGTTGACTTTAATCGTCTGATTTTGTTCGAAACAGTCACTTTTAGTCAGCCAAAAACGTCCCAAATTAACTGGCTGACTAGTTAGCCGACAAATTTTCACATGGGTTTGAGCTCAAGTTGTCGTTCAAATGAAATCGTTTTGCTTCACATTCAATGGCAAACCGTTTGGCTTGGACAAAAGAGTCAATTGAATTGACTGTCGTTATTTCTGATTAATTGCAGATGTTTACTGCAAACACGTTTCACGTTGCACAGTTTGACACCGAGAGCAACAGTACAAAACCCAATAGAAAGATTGCAAAGGCATTCATTAAATGTTGTCGTTTCGTTCGCACCATTTTTTGTCGTTGTATTTTAAGTGCAATGAAACTTGAATGAACGCCAAATCATCATTTTGCATTGCAAAAATCCAATGAACTGCACACAACAAATATGGCAAATGGCTGGATAAAATGTGGCAATTTGAACAGCAAAAACAAAAACCATTTCAATTGTACCAGCACATAAATTATGAATAAAAAAAAACACGAAACGAAACAAAAAATAATTTTGCCGTTTGGTTTTCGTGCGTTTCTGTCATTTTCGTGTTTATTTCCGTCGATGGAAAATATGTTGTGGCCGCGTGCAGTGATTTTGTGCTTTGCGCTTTCATTTTCCACATTCAAATGGTTTTCATTTGAAATTTTTGTTTGGCGAGATGTGAATAAAAACGAGTAAATTAGTTAAATCGATTTAATTCACTGTCAAAATGCCCCATGAAAACAGCACCCAACCCAACCAAACATAAACACTGAACCACATTTTCATTTCGCACATTGACTTTTCTCAAACGAAACAAAAAAAAAACAACAAAAACGGGAACAGAAACAAAAGGTCTCGTTTAATTGACTTCGTTTGAAATTGACAGCATAACTAATGACAGTTTGAAACGATACGGAGTGATAAAAAAAATCTGAAACACCGTAACATTTAAAATTGGGAACGAAAAACCAACCGAACGCTATTTGCTAACAAAATTAAATGCAATCTGCGTTCGGGGTGAGTCATCAGATACGGTTGCGTAGCAAGGTTTTTGTGTCTGTCGCCTTGTCAACATCATCTTCATTTTTTTTTCGTCTTATTAAAATGTAAATTTCTTTGACAACAAATTGCATCAAGTTTCTTTAAATGATAATGAGAACAGCACCATTTTTTACACTTTGGATAGAAAAACCATGGTTATTGGGCTGCACCAACCGCATGCAAATATATATATCCAAAATTGTTGCAAAAGATAAATATCAAAGTGTATGAAGTACATTTAACGGCATCAGTGACTTTTTGTTCACTTTTTTTTAATCGTTTTGTCACTTAAAATGTGTGATTAAATCGGCGTTAAAATAAAAACTTCTACAAAACAACGATAAAAAAAAAGATTCTTTGACACAAACGGTTAACACGATGTTGATACTTTTTTGTTGATTCCCTCAGTACCTTGAGCACCTTGAGAAGGTATGAGGAAGGTAGGTTCTTAACAGTTGTTTGAAGAGACCCCAAAATCGATGGAGTTTGATTAAAAAGAATTCTTTCCGTTCAAATCTGCATCACCAGTGGTGATTCACCACAGAAATTCCATAACATGAGTTCTCGAACAGCACCCGAATTTCATATGCGCAATTATTGTATGTGTTTATCCACTTACCACTAGAGGTTTGGAGTTTGATAGCAATGTGACATGTAGTAGCCATGAATAAACAGACGACTCTTCGTGGAATGACAAAAATATCGACAATTTAAACAATAAATGAAGTCACTTTCTTCGATCATCCAATTCTCTTCATTTTCTTTTCAGCTATTTACTTCACGGTGTGTGAAGAGTCCGAACAAAAACTCAATATGGCCTTCGATAAGGTTAAATAGATTTGTTATTTCAACAGTTCATCTATGGTGTAACTGTTACAACGTTATTTCTTTCATTCAAACGGTAATAAATAGTTTATCGGAGAATAAACCGAAATAATTTTTAATTAAACGGATCGTTTGTTATTTTAAAAATGGTGTCAACAAATTGAGGTATTGAACCTTGAGGCCTGATCCAAACTCAAGACTTCCATTCACTTTGTTCTACTCCAGAAATCATTTGTTATTATAATAGTTGACAAGTTAAGTAGATCCCCTGCTAACGATGCGTTCGAATTAAATTGGGAGGAAAGAAACGAATATATGAATAAATATCCCAATGTCACTGTCTATATCGACAAGGGCTGGTTTGAATCACTCAATTCAAGTGCATTCCATATGAAGAGTGGGAATAATGCATTGCGATTGAGAAATCAACAATGATTTAATCAAGGAATGCTCGGAAATTGTTCGATGCTCATTATGGATTAATTATGCATATCGGAAGCAGCTCCAAGGAACACTTTAACAAAACTTCTCAAATCACAGCAAAAATATCTTTGGCTCAACGAGAAAAAAAAAAAGAAAAAAATTTGATTTAATTTCATTATAAATAAATGCAAATGTGTTTCGCATTTTAGTTCTCGAGTTTTGACGTTCGCCCAGCTCAGTTGCAGGGCGTTTAGTTCCTTTTTTTTGTGTGTCTCTTAACATCAAATGTCATTATTGTTTATTATAGAGCAATAACAGCCACAGCACTTGTGCACTTGTGTTTTCGAAAGGCGACTGGTGTTTTGCTATTTAAATGGCAACTTTACTTGGTGTTTGTGTGTGTGTTTTTTTTCTGTCGCCGTCGTTTGAATATATTTTTCTTCAAATCAAACACGTGTCACATACACAATTTGCATGTGAAATTCTTTTTCTGGTTTGTCATGTTTTCAAGTGTATATGCGAGAGAATTGAGGAAGAAAAGCATCGAGCATTAACTTACGGGACGGGGAAAAAGAATGGAATTAAATAAATGACATGCCATTTTCAATGTGCACTGTTGCCATGTCAATGGCAAATGTGACTAAATCGACAAAAAAAAAAATTATCTAATGTTGTGTGCTATCCCAGTGTCTTTTTATATCATATCCACTCATAATGAGCAAATGGGGAGAGAAAGAGAGAGATGGAGTGAAACAATTCAATATGAAATGTTGGTGTAAATGTTACGGTTGTTTACAAAGACGCAGAGAAGTGGTAGCACCATCGCCAACTCAGAATATGTATTCAAATAAGCATGCGAGAGAGAGAGAGAGAGAGAGAGAGAGTGAGAGAAAGATGTGTTTTAGTCTACCGTCATTTTTGTTTATTCACCATTAAGTTCATCACACACATGCACGGCTATTTCAATATTCAGATTTAATGGTGTTGCATAAATTTTAATGACCTCCCTTCGTTTCAGAAGCACACACACTGCACTCGGTTGTATTGCAACCACCAAAATCACCAGTAACCACATTATGAATGGAATTAAACCAGCATTTCTCTTCGCTTTCTCTCTCTCTTTTCCCTTCGCAATGAACTGAGCTGGTGCGGCAAGTGCATTGTACTGCTTCGTGAAGTGTGCGGAGAAAAAATAAAAACAACCAACGACCACTCGTCTGTGATTAACCTGTCAAGTACCGGACTAGATTCTTGTATATTTATTTTTTTTTTTTTTTATTCTTTCCTTTTCGATTGCATCCAATGAACGAACAAACGATTTGAACCACACAAAAAAAAACAAATCTATTATTCATCGATTTGGCATTCATATTTATATTTAATGGCTCTGGTATTGTTGCGATGGTGAGATGATCGTGACCGCCTCGGCTTTATTATTGTTTTCGTCCACCGCAGAATATTTGTGTTATTTTAGCATTTCGCTTTTTTGAACACATGTCTCGATGTATTCGAATGGGCCGACGATATGAATTCATAAGTTGACACCGAAGCGAACGAGCGAGAGTGAGAGAGAATAACATGACAATGTAGAAGAAAATTTATACGCAATAATTCCATAAATAATATTTGCTCTTATTTTGATTCATTTGCTCATTGAGCACGGCCAATGTGTGCGTTCATAGCGTTTCCGGTCAATCGCTTTCGAATTAATTGAATGAAAATAATTTGATTAACGGTGTTCATGTACGGTGCCCTGTGCACTCAAGTTAAATCGAATATTTATTTTCATTTCAGGCGTCTGTATTTACTTGCGAGGTAAAAAAAACACATCAACAACCAACGACAACCTTCGATGGAAAACACCACATTTCCATAAGGCACAAGATATATTATGAAAATATCGAACAGGCTGCAAGAATGTGACCTGAAACCTCATTTGATTATGGATTCATTCATCAAGTGCAAGTAAACACCATTCAATGTGCGGTGATTTGGTCAATGACGTGAAAAGAATGAAAAAAAAGAGAACCGAGCATTCGAGCGTCACATTTCAAAGCCAAAAAAAAAAATACTTGAAAATATTTACTCGATTTAACCAGACAGAACCATACAATTCATTCGCGGGGTGAGGAATCACCAAATGAGAACTTTGTTAAAGTTTTGTTTGGCATTTTGATAAAGTAGAATAAAATGAATGCATTGGGATATTTACCATCAAATTTAGTGGTCGAACTCAAGTTCAATCTCAAGCTTCAGTTCAATTTTGTAGTTTAATTCCTTCTGGGAGTAAAAAAAGTCTGTAAAAATAATTTTCTCAATAAATTCAAAATGATTTTCACTTTTTCAATTGCTGAAGATCGGATTGAACAAAAATTTATCTGAATTCTCAAAATAGCTAATGAAAATCCACGTGGAATGGAAAAAAACCTGCTGACCACGATAAAAACGTGTTCATGGTGAACATCTCGATTGTCATTGTCAAGGTGAAATTGAATATAATAAAATGTTTCAATATATTTCCAGCATCCGTTCGCATCCTGTTGTAGTGCCATTCGTTTGAATCAAGGTCGGAATGGCTTTACTTATTCGCAACACACGCATTGACGAACCAACAACAACAACAACAAAAACCATCTTCGTTTAAAACACAAAGTTGTAAATTTCTTATCGACTCACAGTGAAAATCGTCGATTCACGCGATACACATAATATCAATTTCAATATCAAGGTCAGTATTTGCGCGCGTATCAAAAGGATAAAAGCGCATTCACAATTTTATGAATGGATAGCGTATTCATTTGCCATGAGACGTCACATTCAAAGCTATGCAATTTCCCGTCGGGTCGTTTTTTTTCACTCTCTCTCTCTCTCTCTCTCTCTCTCTCAATGGAAATAATCGTTACATTTTATGCGAAGATTTTGAAAAGCGAACTCGCTTTGTGCATTGGTTGATGGTGTTTTTTTTTCTTGCTTCTCTTCAATTTGTTTCGCCCTAGGTTTCGCCTTTGGATACTCACGAATTCATTTTTATGACAGCTAAAAATGCATCGATATGAATCGCAATGGCAAAATAACCAATTTTCTTATATATTTTGATCCCTTTTTCGCGTTCACATTCATCTACTTAATATTTCCCCATTATCCACGCGATTTAAAGCGATTAAATGACAAAAACTGGAAATTGAAATAGATTCATCGTTTGCTCTAATCGATTGAAACCATCTGATAGCTGGGTATTATAATCGAGTTGGTAGCACGTGGAATATGTTGATTACATATTTCAAGTCAATTGAATGCCATTTATTTACAACGCAACTCACATCCGCAGCACAATGCAATCTCGTTTATTGATTTTCTAAATGGCAACGAACACAAAAAAAAAAACAAACACAAAACGACGAACAAAACCATCGGACAATGTCAATCGGTGAAACACACTGAAGGAAGCGTTTACTAATAAAAAGCGGAAAATAAACAAAAAAAAAACTGACAAAAACAACGAAGGAGATGTGGAAAAAAAGCAAGAGTGAAAAATATGGACACGTTGCAACCATTCAAATAGAGCAATGCGAACAAAAAAAAAGCACAACAATGACTGCATCCTTAACAATGAAAATGTCGCACACGATGGATCACACCATGCGAAATATAATTTATTTATTTTATGTTTTGTTTGGAGTATTGGCGCTATTATGCCACTGTATCGCTACTGTTTGCTTCTGTTGTCACTGTTGGCGCAGTTATTTCCTTAATGTTTCTGCTCCATTCTCATGGTGGCTCGTGGGTGGTTTTGGAAAAGTCACCTTCACTAAACTTTTTATATGTTTTGCGCATCGTGTGCAGTTTTCGTTTGGTGTTTTTTTTCCCTTTAGTTTTTGAACCGAATAAATCCATCTTTTATAGTGTTGTCTGATGGTTCGATGTTGCGATGTGAACGTTTCACGCGTTTTTTCCTTTTTTAATTTCCTTCCCCCCCATCTCAAAATCAGTTCCGTTACTTTTTAACACTGGATCAACACATGCAAACGGATGGCATTATGAGTATAAAAACTCTATAAAAAGCAATGCAAAATGATTGCAATATTTTAATTTAATTTGCTTTGGAGTTTGTAATAAATGGCAAAAGAAAGAGTTTTTAGCTGGCAGCAATGATTTAATACCAAGGTCATGAACAATTCAACAGAGCGAAACGAAGACACAAAGAATCAAGTGAAGAAACTCAAACAGCATTCATATTGAATGCACAAGAAATCTACGACGCAAAGCGATGAATGGGCGAAGAAAAAATGCTTTTGTGAATTTATTAATCAGAATAATATAATAATATGATTATGCGCATCATTATGATGAAAACTTCCATTAAGTATTATCGTAATGGAAATTATGCTTTTCATATTGAAATGAAATAGATTTATCGGATTCTTAGAAAGAAAAATGAGCAAATTGTCTTTTTCATGACTTCGTAGAAAACGTTTTGTTCAAACTGACACCAAACTTATGAATGAACACAAGCACAAGCTAGCAACAGTTCACGTCACTAAGACTCATTCGTTGCTTTTGAAGCAATGATGGAGTTCGCATGGTTCGATTCATGTCCAACCGGACGTTTTTCATCCCCAATTCAGATTTTGCGAAGAAGCATAAATTCGCCACTTGATTCTGTTCGGACCTAGCATTAAAAACGACTGAAATTGTGACATCGGTTGTTCTTCCTGGAACTTCCTGGTTCCTGGCAGGAATACCCAAGAAGAGACTAATCTAAGCTCCAAATTTTCCTGGTATTGGAGCTTGTCCGGCTCTCTTATTGGGTGGATGAAGCATCGGGCGTGCTCGGTCTTAAAACACGCTACCCTTTGCGACCTCTAGTTTTGACTCAGAAGAATCGAGTCTTTTTGTTACAAAATGATGAAAGTGTCACCCTCAAAGCAAGAAGTTAAACAAAAAAACCAATCCACATTGAATGGATGTTGAAAGCGTGTCGTTTCAGTTGGCGTTGCAGTTGAAATTCATTCATGATTAAGTGAACGAGCGCCAAGTAACAAAAATGGTTAATTTCCATTAATGTCATAACGTTGTTTTATCATAAATGACGTAATCAAAAAATATTCTAATGAAAAATTGTTTGAATGCCAAGGTTACACTGTGTATCGATTTCATTTTCAGTTGCATTTTGTATGGAGTTGAACTAGAATCCCCATAGAGACATCCGAGCATGTCATCTTGAACCACTGTTTATGGAGCCGAACAGATGCAATTTTCACAGTGCCAGTCGATGGTGCATCGGTTACTGGGGTTTGTTTGCATTTTACACATGAGAAAACAAGGAGATTTTAACTTGATTTTGCATTTAACTAAATGATACTTTCAAGGTCATCGTGTTGATGTACACGTCGATTGCAGGGAGAAAGGAACTACACCAAAATGTACGAAATATTATGTTGAAGCGTGTTGTGTCACTATGCTGTAATATAATAAAATCCATGACGTGTAATATTTGAACTAGTATCGTATGTTCATGATAACTTCCTTCTAGTTTATCAGTTGCCAGTTGCCAGTTGCCAGTTGCTATCTGCTATCACGATTGTCCTTGTGCGATAACTTATGCAAAATGTAAACGAAATTCTTTGATGTGATACAAAACGAGGGAAAACGAGCTCACTTTAATCGATTCTATGGAATCATTTTTTTCGATTGTCCAAAAGAATGCGCGGAATGTGAGAAATACTTGAAATTCTAGCACAAATTACACACAATTCGTTGGAAACGAATATCAATGATATTTAAATTGTAGCAAAGCATTGAATTTATGCTTTGAAAATTGTTTATTTTGTTTGCATGCACAAGAAAAACACTTGTAATGGATTCGATTCGTGTGAATTGTTGGAATTCTTTTCTCTTTGTGGCCAACCCAACAATTAATCACATCGCATGAAATAACTGTATATTTCCATCGGCATGAATTCGAATCGTGCCATCAAACAATTTCAGGCTTGAGTCTCAATTGTAACAATTTATCGATTTCGTCTGATGTGAAAGTAGGTCGTATATGCATTAGTTGGTTTCGATTCAAATTCGTTGGAAATTCAGAAGGACTCTGACTTCATCCGCGAATTCTCCACATTCTTCACATTCCTCACATTCTTTTTGAATGTTTCGGCCGGAAAATTCGTGAATAATGGAAGGGGAATTTATGTAAATATTAACGGCCGATTGGCACGTGATTCGGAAATATTTGGAATTCTTTGCATTCCATTCAATCGGCTCACACCGAATCCAAACAGGTGCCGCACGCGATAAAATACCGGAAAGGTGAGACATTTTACATGGAATTTGACCCAGAATGTACAAAATCAACAGCCAAAATATTGTTTTACAAATTCTCTACTAAATGTTTGCTCTTTGGTTAAACATGAAATTCTTTCTATGCTATTCTTATCAGCTCCATAGTGCAGTACTAGGTTCGGTGTGCCAAGTGTGCTGGCTTTTGTACAGAATTAAAATATAATTTACATTTGATGAACGTGAATTTGGAACAAAGAGCAATAAATGACTTATTTTGCAAAATGTGGTTTTTCGATTGCATCGACTCACCGATTCAAAATGGGAAATTTTCAATAGCGTCAGGTGCTGAAAAATGATTGGGTTGTCTAGTATAAATTATAGTAAATGCCATCTTTAGCAAGTAAATTCGACCAAACATGGAAATTCTGTCAAGTCTTCAATTTCAATTCTGTCAGTTTTTCCCTGATTTCGTTCTTAAAATACAATACAGACGAAACCTCTTCATTGAACGAATTTCAACGAAAAGACTGTAATTTCATGAAATCAGCTGTCAACATGCATATCATCATAACAACATCATTACTGTCACTGGCCCATTTTATGCATTTTTTCGACTTTTTTCCCGTATTCTGCTGTTGTAAGTTACAACTTGTAACACAAAACTACAAAATACAATCCTATCATTATAAAAATGCTTCCCATTGGGAAAAAAACAAGTCTCACAAAAAAGCACGTACGGTTTACCATTTACATATATGAAACTCCCCAAACCAATAAAAAGTGTATGTCTCTAGCCTAGAGACTGGCCGATGAATTGCAATCAATCAAAAAAATGTCGGAATCACACTGAACATTTGGCATTTTTCCCATCAATCAATCGGTCGATTTCCTTTGCATTCCTCGCAATTCATTCACATGATTGTTTTTTTTTTCCATGGCGTAACCAAGCAAACTGAAGTTTTACGTTTGTGAACATGAATTTACACGATACAAATGAACGGGTTCAATGTCATGCTATAATTTATTGGTTTTATGAATTTGCACGGTGTTTATTGCTCAGACGGTGTTGAACGGTTGGATGTGTGGGTAAAAATACACGTAATTTGATTGACTAAATAAAGAGGAAGTATCATTTGAAGGGTTCTCCTTGATGCCGATCCAAAGATTCCCAGTGAAAATGTCGAACAATTTGATTTGAACGTCGTTCTGGTTTTCAAAACCAGTGGTTTACACGCCGTGTGCAAATGATTAGCAAATTGGAATTAATTGTAATGAACATTGCAATTAGAATACCTGCCCAACGTTCACTGCATTTGATTCATTCACCGGATGCATGTTTGGCCTTTCAACTTTTTGCTTATTTCATTTTCAAGTGGGTGTCATCCGACTGTCACACTATATAATTTTATTAGATGCCTACCAAACACAAAATATCCCTCTTTTTCTGTTCTGCCATTTCGATTACTTCATAATGCCCGAGGACATTTTCCTTTTGCTCATAGTCATTAACTTTTGCACAGCATAGAAAAACACATTCGGTTGGCATTAAAAATTGAAAACTTTGCCAACGGCAAAACAGGAATATTACTGAGAATGGTGGTGTGAATTATCACCGTTTTGTTTCAAAACCCGTCATTTAAAAACAGTAAAATGACAAGGAAATTAGGAAAATTGATAGTTTTACTGCGGTAACGCGTACATTTTTAATAAGGAGTTTTTTTTTGTATTTGGTTTTTTCCCTTTGTGTTTGGAATCAATGGAATTGTTATTGACAGGGAATTTTCAAAGTAAAACAAAACTCAGTTTTGAAAACTGTTATTGAATTTTAATCGGGTGGATTCTTTGATGTATTGAGCTTTGACGATTTTTTTTTTTTGCTTTGTGCCAATGAGAACGCGTTCAGATCAAGTGATTGAAGACAAATTTGATATCATCCTTTATCTTTTGATTGCTGTTGTTTTCCAAGGTTACCTGCGGTTGTTAACTACCTTTTGAAGCAGTTTTAGTGCAACAAACTTTTCATAATGAGTAAACTTCATCCTTCCTCTCGAGCCTTTACATCAGGTGTTGTCTCAAAATCGTCCCCAATCTCTTGGTGGTGAAACAAAACCCATTTGATTCCCATTATTTGAATAAAATGCTTCACGTGGATGCTTATAACTCTCTATAGAGTCAAAGTCATTTATAACCTGCCACTCTATGATTTTCAGTTGGTTCAGTGTTCGAAATGGTTCGGAATTAAGTGATTTAAAGCAATTTATTATGTTTAACGCGTCGATAATTGCTTATCATATTAATTACATTCTAAAGTCAAACAAAAGGCCAAAAATGTGGAAACAACAATGGCCGTATGGACCAAATAAAAGGCATGATAAAATCCAATAAAAACACATTAACCAAAATCCCAAATTGAACATATAATCATGGGCGATTTTGAGCATGCAAAAGCATGGATGCTTCCGCGTCGGGTGTATAGAAACATGTGCATTGTGGCAATTTTGTTGACATTCTTTCAAAAATTCCACATATAAATTTTATTTATTGTTATCTCGATGGCAATGCAACAACCAAATTCGATTTATTATGTGTTAAGTCAGTGGTGCTGGTGCACGCAACAATTCAACCAATCTAATAAATAACATTTAATTTCCCTAGGAGATTTACTGAAAACATGCCATTGATGCAATGGCGTTGAAATTGCAGTGAAAAATGAAAGTCGAAAAAGTGCCATTTCCACAGAGAGAGAGAGAGCGAGAGAGAGAGAGCGAGGAAGAGAGAAAGACAGGGCCAGAAGAAAGTGCTTAAATATTACCAAAATGATCTAGCAAATCACATTCACCATATCTCACTGCAATGCATGCACATTGGTCCTCCCACATACTGTGCGATTGCGATTTATTCTCGTAATGCTGGATACATTTTGAGCATCGATTTTGCCAGATTTTGCTAGATCATGCCATAGATAAATCTGAATGTAAGTGGCAGTGTGTGTCCTGGTGTTGAGGATTTCGATTTTCCAAAATGATTAACAATGTCACTCTTTTTTTTTCAGCAACTCTAACGCTTTGTATCATGTGCAAAACGGAGGCGCTTTGTTTTAGTGTAAATGTGTAAGTGTATAGAATTCAATTAAAATAATTGATTCATATTTAGTGAAATTGATAAGATGGTGAGCGGAGAAAGTGGGCATTCTGCTGGCGACATGATGAGGTTTTATCTCATCTGCAGTTAGGTGCCGAAATGGATGGCTGGTTAATGGTTAGTGGTTAGTGTATGTGTGTTCGATGTTCGTGTATGAGTGTTGAAAGTGTGGTAATTCACACATAAAGCGAAATAATTATTTTAATGGGCCCGGTTAAGAGAATCAGCACACACACACACACACACAGTGTGTCTAGTGAACTGCATTCGGAAGTAGCTATTGACCGTATGGGAACAATAAAATGCCGTCATGTATATACGTGAATCTATTTACTGTTCTCGCCATAAAATGCTTGCGTCAATGTGAATTGCCAGTCTATAGACGAATAGACGCGTCTAAACTCATGGGTTTTTAGTTTAAATTGATGATATTTCAACTGAAATTTCCTATCATTACTCTAAATTGTTGTGACAAAATCCACAGTGTTTTCATCAATATCATTTGAATTTGACATGCGAACAATGAACGATACCAATTTAAACCATAAAATCGACCATTTAGTGTCGATTTGATGGACTTGGGCTGAATGAATGAACGCGCATATACCGGCGCGCGATAGGGAAATTCAACAAATACGAGTGTGTGTGTGTGTTTTCAAAAGTAAATGAAGACGCACTTGTGGCATGATTACTCAAAAACCACTTGCATTTATTCGTATTACAAATTCCAAACCATTTCTCTCACTCTCACATCGACTTGGAGCTGGAAAATACCGGCATTTTTAGCACTTTTATTGCACCGCACAGTTTGCCCATTTAGCGACCACAACCGAAATGCACGTGTTCAAAGTGATTTCGTTCGCTTTTGCAAATTGAAACGAGTGAAACTAATTAAATTATTTGAATTTTGTAGAGTGCACACATTCAATTTCTGAACGGATCAACATACACACACGCACGCACACAACCCTTACCGATTCCGGTTAATAGCGAATGCCACACCATACATTTTGTATGCATAGAAATGTTCATGTGAAAAGAGTGCGCACGGTTCGCGGCTTTGGAAAAATATGCATAACTTAACGATGATATCATCATGGTTTGGCGTTTCATGTGCTTTGTTTGAGAATTCGATCAATATAATTCATCCTCCTTCCCACCGTCGAATCGCATGCCACACCAAGTAACGCGCTCAAGAAAATCGATGGAAAGAGAAAACCAGAGGATAGAACAACAACAAAATGTGGAAAAAATACGAAATAAAAATATTATGCACACCGAGTGCCAGATGGTCAAATGTGTTTCGATGGTTCTCTTTTTTTTCGTTGTGTTTTCATTTTTTCTGTTGTTGTTGTTGTTGCTGTTACTTGTGACATCGTCATTTTGTGGCGTGTTTCGAACAGTTTCACCGCATGAAATACAGCCGAAGAGAGACAGAAAGTAAGTATAAGGGTGCCGACTGCCGATACATTCAAGCGCGCAAATGAACACCATAAGAAATAAATGACCAAGTGCAGTTATGACTGCATGTAATGAACATTTGCAACAGAAAATGAGGAAAGAGAGAGAGAGGAAAAAAAGAGTGACAAAAACCACGTGAACGTTGGAAAAATGCGCAATATGAACATTGAACATTTCAGGTAGATTGCACTTCTTAAATGCTTTTGTTAGCACAAAAAAGGGGTCGTGCATTACTTTTGCTACATTTACTGCCATCCTGAACGTCGACCGTTTTTATTGATTGAATTCCAAAGTTGAACACTTTTCAAATGTTACGTGTCGATAATTCATTTCTTCAGTTGCAACATTAATCGGTTTTTTTTTTAACTCATTTCAGTTTTATTGAATTGTGAAAATAACGATTCTTTTCAGGAAAGTTTTGTTCTCTACATAAATGCATGAGACAGTGAATAAGATGAACGAACTATCAAAAAGGGTACCTCAATGCGAGTGTATATGAATTTCAATAACATTCTATACGTTTCCGGAGCAATTTTCAAACAGATATTTGAATAAATTTATTCAATTTTAGCCTTCAATTGAAACAATGATTTGCATTTAGGTACCTGGGGTGGGGATAGTCAGTGACTGCTAACTTAGCGGTGCGAAGTAGTCAATATGTGTGCTTCATTGCATTGTTCGCTCTCATTAACTTCAGCAAATTGGAGCGCTCTATCTGATATAAAATTCAATTGAGAGTCTCAATTTGAGACAACTCAAAAATAGGAAAAAGTAAATTTCTTCGCTTTCGACAGTGGACAAAGGCACATTATGACTTTAAAGATTCCACTTCAAAAGACAAAGAAACTCCATATTAAAATGGCAAATAAAACAGAATAAATCCTTAAAATTGGTTCCTATTTTCAATTTTTCCGTTTTCTTTCTATTCCTTTCATTCCTTCGTACATATTCGTGCTCTAGCTACAAATCCGTTAAATTTTGAATTCATAGCGAAATCCTAGATTGCCAAATTAAGAAACAATTTGTTAGTTGTACGAAAACTGTTTCCAATATAAATCAATGTATTTACAAAATTAAAGGCTCTTTCATGAAGAACCCAACATCTATGCATTGCACTCGAACTAAACTAACAATTACTATTTATTACTGGTATTTTATACATTTACCTAGAATATTCGAGCCGATTAGACTACTGACCAAAGAAATATTCTTTAATAAAAGAATCTTTATTAACTGTAAACGACGCTACTTTTAAAATAGATTATTTCGAGCGAAAAATCCGCAAACCACACACAGTGTTCCAATCAATATCGGTGGCATTTATGTTTGTCCTCACACAGACTAAAAATAACCCATCGAAATAATTCATGAATATGTTTTTCAATGTTGGAAACCGCTTGTTAATATACGGTAATTTTAATGATTGAAATGTGTGGAAAAGTGAAAATGTTGACTTAAAATTATACACGCAAAATTCAAGCGTCGAGTTGTTAATTTGTCTGAACATTAATACTGTAAAATGCAATACTGAATATTTGAGTTGGAAGTAAATTATGACGTGGAATCGATCAAAGCTGGATCAAAAACGACAAGTGTGCATTACACACTGTGAACAATGGCAATGTCACACGCTCAAAAACTGCATTCTTATTTCTCTGAGTAAAAACCATAACGAAGCAAGTGGTTTAACAGTACTTCAGAGCTGGTGAACATTTGTTTATCAAAGTCATCAACTTTGATGTTAGAGAAAAGTTGAAATCTCCCGAAAACTTCGGAAGTGTGTTGACAGAAGAATGTTCACAGTAAATTTGTGTCTGAATCTAATATTCACACCCATGGATAGCCATTGGCCATAAAATAAGGATACTGACCTCATTCTTCACAGTAAAATTGTGCACATGAAGTGCCAGTCATCAAATCAAATTGACACAATCAACCAAAATGGTTCATTTCAAAAGAAAGTCTGTTAAGCAAATTGACACATTGTACGACCCAATTTGGTGTAATAAAAAAAACTCTTCCAATTTCAAGTGTTAACACAATCGCTCTACTAAAGGACTAAAGAATACGGGATTACATTACCTGATATGCTGAAAACTTTGGATTTTAAAAGTAAAGTTTGAATGTCGATTGTCAAAAGTGGTGAAAAGTCATCGTTTTCAACAAGTTTATTTCCACTGCAAACTTGGTCGTCTGTTTACAGTGTGTAAACTTTACACTGATGCGAATTCGGTCCAAAACCCGGACAATTGATGTATAAAACTGTTTACCCTATAAAATCCAGCAAATCAAATAAAAAAAAGATGAATTTATCATGCACCAATGGAATTCTTTAGTTTATTTTTTTTCCAATTTTAATAAAAGCAGTTATTGAGGCGTGCTCTGTTCATCAAACCAAAATAGCTTTCGATCGAAAAAAATGTATCCAAATATTTTTCGTTGAAAAAAAAATAACCAAAAAAAATCCCATTGCAAATAAAACATGATAATCTGTAATTAACTTGATATTATTGCAATACTTCCGTTCTGGATGGAACGCGCTTGAATGAAGCATGAGTTAAAATGAGAGCCCATTCATTAATACAGTAAATAAACCGTATGGATGATGATCTATTGACTTTATTCGATATTTTCTCGTTGCTATTGAACCCTGAAACGTCGTTCAGGAAACGTTCATAAATTCACCGATATATTCGCAACAAATGAAATAATCATAAATATCAATTTTCGATGTCTAAATAATAATGTTCCGTGCAACAGCAACAACAACAACAACAACGAAAAATCGCAACCAAACCAAACTCATTCACAATTTACATTGGTGTTTTTTTTGCAACGATTTTTCCGTAATTTCTCATTCTGTCATTGCAATCGATGTTTGTTTCCCATTGCAATGGGAAAATAAAAGAGGTAACATTTTTTTTTTTACAAAAATCTGGTAAAAAAAAAGAAATTGTGCAGGGAACGAATTTTTCGACGCAAAAATATGAGCAAAAATTGCAGCATTTCCGATTGCATATAAATTATAAATTGTGATTCTTTTTTCTTTTATTGCAACAAATAAAGTAAACCATTCAACATAATCACATTTAATGGAGGATACATGCCGAGCGCATTACATTTACGTTTGTGAATATTTTTCACCGAATGACCCTTTTATCATTGTTGTTGTTGTTATTGCTAAAAATAACCAGGAAAAATGTCGAAACCACATTACAACAAACAAACAAAACGAAACAACAACAACAAAAATGTTAGCCCAACATTCGACAGTTGTGTATGATCAAGAGAAAAGGGTAGGAAAAAAATATCGTCCGAAAACAGAGACGACGAAAAAAAAATCGAGATTGGCAAAAAGTGGATTGAAAACATGCGGTTATTTAATCGCAATAAAATATTTTTTGGCCTGTGAAACCAAAATCGTACTCAATTGTTATACATTGTAACACAATATGAAGATGGGCTTGGATGGGCGCCGTTGCAGTGTACATTGAAACCATCAGCTCAATTTACTGACCGTTTTTATTTTTTATTGCAATCGAAATGACAAAATGAACTTCGTGCGCGGAACTGAGAAACCCAAGAGCTAAATTACAGGTTACTAAATTGTACGTATTCACATCCCTGTCATTTAACTTGCTTGATATTTATTTATTTTCATTTTAAATGGCTCAAATATTTCATCTGTTAATAATGATAGCCTTTGGAATATTGGAACTGATTCTGGGACATTTTCCATAAATTCGAATTCACAAAAGTCATCATCAGATACATTTGTATTTGGCCAAATAAAAATTGAAATAAATTTGCCAAATGAGTTGAAATTCGGTGCCAATTTTCTTCCCGCCCAAAAACTCGACGCGACTCGACACATGTCAATGGCTAATGGATCATATTGAACCGTAAATACTCTAATAATGTTGATATTACAATCGAATAAAATCTAGAACTGAAAAAAAACAATCAAAAAACATTATTTTCCCTGTTTCAAGCAAAAACCATTTCTCCCCATTTGTTGAAAATTCATTGCGCAAAAAAAGTCGTTCATCTGGTTTGTTTGCGAAAAACACACACACACACACACACAACTTTTGGCTTCGACTCATACGGGGTCATGTAATGATGTTGTTAAAAGACTGAAACAAGTCAATTCGACAAAAAAAAGGGTTCACATTTCTCTTCGGCAAAAAGAATCGATGGTTTTTTGGCTAGGGAGCTGCTCGGAAACCAATTCGTTCATATTTTGCATATAAATTAACTTTTCATTTTCCAGAGTTATGGAAACGTATACGTTTACACATTTTTCTATTTTTGGTTTGAATTTGTTTCATTGAGCGAAAAGTGCATTGAAATAGTACAATGAGTGTTTGCCGGGCGTCGTGAAACACTATGACGCTATGGGCGCCCATGAAGAACCATAGATGCATGGAATTGTTTGCCGGGCAAGCAGAAAACAACACAATTGGCACACACAAACACACAAATAAAAAGAAGCGGGTTGGGGAGTCAGAAATGTGATTTTACTGCTGAAAGCTGATTGCACGAGTGAAATCGGTTGTGCGAAATAGAATAGCTTCCGCGAGTGCTTCGATGATGGTGGGTTTGGGGAAAGGGGGCGGGGGTGGAAAAACGTGTGTACAGAACCTCAAAACCCATTCGATTGGAGCCATTGAACTGCAAACAAACATATTCCACTGTATGCACAACAGATTTAATTTTATCGCCATCGAACAACCGAATATGGCAAAAATCGCATTCGCTACGCTAAGATTAGATTCATTGCTTCATTTACTAACCGCCAAATATTGCCAACAACAAAAACAACAACCCGAAGAAAAAAATCTCAACCAAACATTTTGGTGCTCAATAAATCTTGCGAGGGCGATTGTGTGTGTGTGTTTTGTCGGCGAGCTAAAAAGCACATTGACACAAATATTTAGCAATAATTCAACGCAAGATTTATGATTCAAATTGCATTCGCATGGCTGGCACACGACACAAAAATCCAACCAGCGACATGACAATTGTGGTGTTTTTGGCGATTATGCGTTTCATCTTCTTCCGTTTTTCGATATTGAATTCAATAAATTCAATATGATTTCGACATAAAATCGGAACCCGATTGCGATGAGAGGTAAATAGAACACGATTGCGACAAATTTAACAATTTCGTATTTCGAAAGACAATATTTGTACAATTTCCGTTAATATGCTGCCGTTCGTTTCACATAAAAGCGATGTTTTCTTGATAGAAGAAAGAGTATGGCAGTGAATTTATGGTTTTGAACATTATCTTTGTGTTGTTGGGTGCGCGGGCGTGCAGAGGGATAAAATACAATCTTGAGATTGTTCGTGTGATTCTTGGTCTTGGTCCGCACTTAATGTAGCGCATTGGAAATGAATCACCATTAGTATGTAAACAAAGGATATGTGGAAGCGTGTGTAAAATTATTTGTGTACACTAAATATAATTTCTTTGGAGAGCATTATTTTTATTTGATTTATGATCGTCCAGTAAAAGACCATTGAAAAAAAAAATTCGCTCTTCTGGTCACATTGGATTGGTTTTCTTTCAATTTCGATGCGGAGTGCTCTGGTGTTCGGGGGTCTGAGGGTTCAATTTCACAATTCACAGTCTTGACTTGGAAGCCTTAATGAACCCACAAAAATGTAGTTTCTTTACTCGTCGTTGAAATGTTCGAATGCATTCGGTTATTCTCTCTATTCTCATGGAAAATGATTGATTATCTCAATTATTGATTGTTATTCAATCGTTGTTGCCACTTGATACTTGGTCATTGTAACCAAGTTGCCTTCGTTCACAATGGGACTCACTCACTGAGCTCGACTTGCATTATCCGATTGAATTCATTCATTTAGATTATTTGGTTTCAAACAATAAACCCTTTGTTGAATCCATTCGACTCGATCCGGTCATGCGTGCTACTGCCGCTTGTCGACCAGTGTTTTGGCATGGGTTTCATATTCTTTATCTCCAATTTCATCACATATTGAATTTAATTTGAAATGATTTCCACCTCTCTCTCTCTCTCTCTCTCTCTCTCTCTCTCTCTCTCTCTCTCTCTCTCTCTCTCTCTCTCTCTCTCTCTCTCTCTCTCTCTCTCTCTCTGCCCACGCACCTCACACATTGCCATTTAAATAAAAATTTCATTCATCAGCCATAGAAACGGCGGCTGACATTCCATTTTTACACTTTCCTCATGCGAAGACTATTGTTTTTCATCTGAATAGAGAAAAAAAGATGGAAAAAAATGAGCACAAACACCGGGTACGGTTGAGTCCAAAGGCTGACAGAGGAACCATTTTCATTTTAGCCGAATGTCCGAGAAAAATGCGTCCAGTGTACAGATGAACAAATAAAAAGCGGGAAAATCGCGTGAATGAATAACAAAAAAAAACGCGCACGAAGCAACGAATCAAAATAAAAACATCCACTGGCAAAATACCTCCACACACACACATTGTCAAATCTGACACACGAAATTCAATATGCAAATCCACGTTGGTCGTTGTTTCAATTTTTCCTGTTTGAAGGACCTGAAACACACAACAAAAGAGAGAGATCGAGCGAGAGAAAAGAGGTGAGAGGAGTGAAAAGCAACAGCAACACACCATCGACTCTTTTGTTTCTTTTCGCGTTCAAGCCGTCGCTATTCTCCGATGTGTTTGATATCAGACGATTGCCAGCAACAAATTGTTTTGTGTGCTGTAAATTTGAAACTTGTTGGGTGGAAACAACAACAAAAAATATGTCTGTTAATTAAAAATTCAATTGCGTTGAAAAATCATAATAACCAACAATGGCGAAATATAAGCGAGTTGAGAGAGAAAGAAAAAAAATGTATCACATTTCCTTCTCGATTCTATGTGTGTGTGTGTTTTTTTTCGCCACTCAGTTTGGGGATAACAAAGTCCATATTAAATTGTACAATATTAAGGCAGTGTTTTTAATAGAGAAAATGAGAACAGGTAATAATACAATCAAGAGAAACGCCGACTCCAACCCCTTCGTTCTGGCGGTGACGCTGCTTTTGAATTGCTGCCGAAATCATTTCAATTGTGTCGTTGTTTTTTTTTTCTTCTCTCGTTGCTCTCTCCTTCACCTCGATTTTCAAGTGTCAAATGTAATTCCATTTTCAGCATTTTTTTTCCTCACCGAACCATCGAAACAATACACAAGTAACTGGATATTGAACATGACAAGGCAATAAGTAAAACAACCAAAAATAACCGTATCATTTTACATATGGACTAGCCACTTTTTGTTATAATTTTTGTTACGAATTACTCAACAATAATGCCGTGTTGTGCAATCTACCGAACCAGGATTATCCTTTCGAATGCTTGTTTTTCTCTTTTGCTTCCATTTGTATTTCTGTTTTTTTTTCGACTGTGTTTTTTTTCACGACTGTTTACAATTGCTTTCATTTTTTTCGGTGCATATCCCCATTGAGATAATTAGTTATTCATTAAAACTTACTCGTTATGTAGAAAAATCACAATTTTTTTCTGACGTGGGAAGGGGGAAAAAGGATCAACGATCAAAATGACTGATTGAATTAAACATTTTGTAGGTACTGAAGTCGCAGAATCCATGGTTGAGGTGATTCGGAAGAAATCGAAATTAATATAATGATAACAAAGTGGTCTTATGCTAATATATCTGCCGTTCCACACCAGAAGTTCGACAAAGGAAATTTTCGCGATCATTGAAACTTCTGACAGACTGATTGCAACTGCTAATGTCATTATGTCAAAGTTCTTCCTTCATCAAGAAAAATTCGTCCGGAGCAGCCGGGTATGCATTTGGCCTCAAAGGTTGCAATAACAACACCGAATTCGACCGATGTACCGAAATATATTTCATTCAAATGGAATTTCAAGGATCTTTTGGCCAGGATCAAAGGACTCCAATTAATTAACTGTTTAATTGACTATTGAATTTGTTGAATGAAAACGTAAACAACTGTACAATTGATGTATGGATCAGATAATTTTAATTATAGCTGACTGGACGAGATTTACCTTCGAATTAATTTGAATTAGAATTCATTTGAAGAATATTGATGAATGAATGTTTATTTTCCAAATAGTCTTTTCGCCGAAGAAAAAACAACAAACAAACTCAGACAGCGAAACAAAATTGTTGAATAAACATTCTCCAAATAAATGGTGACAAGTTTACCGTCGTATGACATAAATAATTGATATCAATCAATGGCCAATGAGCGACCGCCAGTCGCGCATTCAACGAAGAAAAAAAAAACTAAAAATAACCAAATCACTTAAACAAATAACCGCACACAAAATAAATACGAACAATCGAATTAATATCAATCATGTAACTATTGATTTTAGTTACCTCGAATTAACTAGCAGGACATCAAAAGCTGAGCCATCGCAATAGAGTCAACGAAAATGCTTTGTTACCTTATAAAAATTGCATAAAATCGAAACTCAAATGTCCGTGCACTGAATAAGTGTCGTACTTTGTGTTTAATTTGCCACAAATTATATTTTTTTGAATTGATTCTTCGAATTGCGTTTCAACTTGGGTATATATTCAATCGATCAGCGCCACAATGTGACAGCGCAATGCAGTGCATACAACACTTTGTATTACAACTGGAATCGCCGAAATATTCAATGATGAGGAAAATAAAAAGAATGCATGGCAACAATTTGACGAATGGCACTGACCACATAATCGATCTGAATTTCCAAAGAAATGTGTTTTCTAGGCCAAATAGCAATGACATCCAAATGCAAATGCAAATGCACATGAATCAGATTCTGTGAGTGGATGTCGTGCACATATGTCGACTACATTTAAACACTTACCGAAATGATTCGGTGTTTCAATTCCATTTAACGTTGTACTTGACGAATGAGTCGGTCGCAAAATCAAGTTGGAATTTGCACGTTACGTTAAATCGTGATGTGCGAACACAAAACACCCGAACCGAATTCCTGCCGGTAAAAAGGAAATCGCTACAAAGCACTTACATGCATGCCTCATCGCCTCATGCACACACACACACACACATTTGCTCCGGTTTTTTGTCTCTTGTATCGTCCATGAACAATGCGCCTGGTTGCGGTGCACCGACCTTTAAGCACTTTTTCGACAGAAGCGATATCATTAATCATTTTTATGCAAACGTAATAACTTTTCGGTCGATAAATTCAATACAAACAAGTAAACATGAGTGAAAGCAAGACAGAGAGTATGAGATGCACGATTCGAGCTCATATACACACACCAGAAAGAGAAAAAAAACCGAAATCCCATTGTACAAAATGAACAAATTTGAATTGCTGTCGAAACCGACTGATTTGTTCGGTGAAAATTGATTATGCGATTATTTAGCATACCGAGAAGAGTTAAGAAAAAGTCGTCAAAATATACGAACACTGCACAGAAGTGCATGTACTTTTCTCATTGTCGCCGCCATTCATTGTTGTTGACGGTGCTGGAAAAACGTGTTACGATTTTGCCACTTTTTCCATCATCGCTGTTTGTTTTGCAACGTTTTTTTTATATATTTCTGTTAGCCGATAACAAAAAACACACACACACTTTTCCACATTTTCCACTTTATTCAAACTATATGCTTATTTCGGTCTGCTTCTGTTTATGCATGTGTTTTTGTTTCGCTCTTGTTTCATTTTTCTTTCTGCTTTCGACCAAAAGAAGGAAAAAAGAAATTGGCGAATATGCTTTTGAAAGAATGAAAAATGAGCATTCGACCGGTGCACACCAAAATGCCGACACACAAAATATTTTAACCGAAACGGATACAAAAGAAGCATTTTCATTTCACCACACACACACCAAATAAAAAAGTGCACACTAACAAGAGAATGATGGAAAAAGAACAGAGAAAAACATAAAAGATGAAAAATGCAAATAAGCAAAGCGTTTTTAAGTACAACGGGAAAAATGCGTCCGTCTGCATCGATGTGATTGAAAGAGGGCGAACGAGAGAGAGAGAGAGAGAGAGAGAGAGAGATTGACAGCCGGCGAGACGTTACTCAAATCGTGGATTTTTGTTGAGTGTGAGACGCAAAGTCACTCTATAACAGAATGCGGTTTTTTTTGCTGTTTACCGGCTAAAATAATTATTTAATTGTGGTGTAATTATACAGAAAGTTCATTCGCTTGTGTGGATTCAAGTCCAAAGGAAATTGGCTATTTTTATGTTCTCAATTGGATTTCACCTGAAGCCATCCACTTGATTCTTACTCAATCAACAATATTGCTCAACTCATGCCACTGTAAAATGAATGGAGAGAACAACGGACCGAAGTGTAAATATTGAAACATTGAATCTGGAAATAAAAAAACGTGTTGAAATCAAATTAAATGAGCTCGATCCGATGCACAAGCAAGAGGAATACATCTTCTGATAGGAGAAAGAGGTTCGATTTTCAAGTAGGAAGTTTCCACTTCTGTAAATTGCGTACACACTGAACCGAATCGTATTGGTCATTTTTCATACGTAATGGACAAAATTGAACACTGAACTTCATCCGTTATTCGAATGTCATTTAATTTATTTGTCATGTTTTGTGTCTGTCAAAATGAATTTACATTTCGTTCGATTGTTCAGCATTCGATTTTCTCAATTCCAACGCGTCTTTCACGTTTTGCTTCGTATTTTCAATTCATTCGAAACGATTGTAACCAAAAAAAAAACATAAACTAAGATCAAAATCATTGTTCCGAATATTCTGTTGTTTGTGTGTTTCTGTTTATAAATTCACTGTTGAAACTGAATAAAATAATGGATCGTATTGCAATGAAGCGTCGAGACAACATCAAATTGGTTTGGCACAGAAAGTGCTCTAAGCATCATGAAAGGAATAAAAATCGGAAAAATCCCAAAATGAATAAAAACGAATTTTAAACGTGTGTGTGTTTAACATTTATACTGTGTGTAACCAGTACAACTATAAAAAGGGAACGTGAATCTCCGACAAAAATGGCAATGAATTGAAAATACAAGAACCCGAACCAAAAATGCAACAGAATAAAGAATATATAATAAATTTAGATGGAGGAAAAAGAACAAACACAAAGCAAATGAAAAGAAACCAAGCTCGAAAAATGTGTGTGTGTGTATGTGCAAAGAAAAGCGAAAATAGAGCAAGAAGCAATTTCAGGCAAACCGAAGCTAACGATTGAGAAACGAGTAAAATGAAGACAACCAACGAACATGGACAACAATTGTGGATCTCGTTGTTGAAAATGTGTGCATGTGTTTTACATTAATTCGCAAAACCTGATTTCGAGCTAGCGCACGTGCGGTACAATGTTACTCTCTCTCTCTCTCTCTCTCTCTCTCTCTCGGTGTATCTCTGTCGTTGTGTCTCGTAATTGCTCAACTAAAACTGTCTTGAATCATTTCATTTTCGTTTCGATGCCTGTGCAACACAACGTCACAGCCGCACGTTTGGCTTCTTTTTGCACTGTTTTTTCTTTTTTTTTCATTTCATTCTCGCACTTACATGAAGCTAATCTACAAAAATGGTCTTGGTGTGTACAAAAACTGAAATTGTGTATGCCGTTTGCTGTAAACGTGGTCTCCAGTTTCTGCTATTTCGAGATGCGGGTTGAAAAAAACCATTTCAACGCGCGCATTCGTACATTTGTAACCGTATAATTCGGATTTTGAAAACTAAATAAACATTCATGTTATCATCATGTCAATTTCACTTCCAGACCGATGCGCGTCGGATTGTTTTTTCTTCGTCGTTGTATAACAACGTTTGGAAGATTGTCTGCATGCTTTGCAATGCATGCATCTGGATTCCAGGGGTTTGATGTTCGTGTGTAAGAGTTTCGGATGTTGAAGAATTTTATACATTTGCTTAACTTCGCTTTACCTCTTTTGGTCGTTTTTTCAATGTTCAACCCCCTGACAGAACCTCAAGACACAATATTTGCTCATGCAACAACAGAAGATCAACACTCTTTATTTACATTTTTACAAAAGTTCATACGTGAAGTAATCTAATCACTATTTATCATTTTCGAACGAAAATAGCCAATTTGCTTTGCTGACCTATTACATCGACATTTCGTCTACATTGTTAAGCTACTTCACTGCTGTTTTGATACAACTGGTGTTATTATAGATATGAATACATTTGCAATGCAGTTGCGTTATAATGAATGTCTAGTTGCTGGGGCGCTTGGGTCTGTACATTAATGTTCGTTGAATCGCAATAATTGCACCGTATCGTAGATATATGAGAGAATGAAACAAATGCGGTCTTATTAAATCTTGGTTATTGACCGCATCGAAATGAAGTAAAAAGTGAATGCGATATTGATTATTTTCTTTTATCCACATAACAATTCCGACCCAATTACACATATTTATCGCTTGATATGCTGGAATTAATTTAACCGAAAACAATGAAGGAAAATTAATGCGTTGCAACGCATGCTAATGAGTGTATTCAAATATTTTGATATTTCGATTGAGGTAAGAACTGAATCAAGTCATAAATCACCAAGTTGTTTTCTGTTGAGATGCCGCAATTCATTCGTGTTTTGCTTTCGAAAGAATATGTCACCTGATTCAGGTGACCTGAAGCAGCACCTTAAATTTGAATTCATCACGATGACTCATTTTTCGTACCAAAGTGAATTGCAACGAGAGAAACAACAAAAAAACACAATAAATGGCCGGTGTTCATCGAGCCGCACGATTTGTTGTCGCTCATTAAACGGTGTAATATGGTTAGCGACCGTGTAGACCAAGACATTCGAAATTATCATATATTCTCTGTCTCTCTCACACACACACATCGTGCGCGCTCGTAAATACGTACAAATATAAATGTGCCAATTAAAGTTCCATTGAAAATTTCCATTGCTCGCGTATGCAAACTCTATAAATAAAAGTGCTTGAACTTGAATAACGGCGGTTGGTTCAACTGTGTATGTGCGGCAGCCGTATGGCATAAGCGCAAAAATATATTTCTATATATAGAAAATTGTAAATATCGATTCAATGAATGGAACCGAACGGTAATTATAAACACGATAATGAATTTTTAATGATTTTTTTCGTTGTTTTTGTTGCCGTTGCCAAACACACAATTCTATGGGTTGTTTGGTTGAATGAATTCCGATTTACATTTTCAAGTTCATCAAAAATCGAACACACCAGGTTGACCAGCCGATCACAAACCATGGTTGATTTCATCAATAGCGATTTTGTTAAATTATTGCAATTGCATTTGTAACGATTTGTTTTTCAGGTTTGTGTTTGTGTTGCATTCAATAAAAATTGTAATTTCAACAACTTGTTGTCCAGAGGACACTTCGGTTCAACATTCGATATATTAACCATTTTCGGACTAATTTCGAACTGAAAGAAAAAAAAACCTAATCAACAAACACATCACCGCTAATTGTGAAATATCAATTTCATTAAGATAACAATCAATTTAGATTTGAATCACATTCACCGACCAAACAAGAAAACAACAAAAAACACCCGAACCTGATGGAATACATTTCACAAAACAAAATTGTGCGGTTCTTTTAATAGCAAATTCGATTGGGTCATGCAATTCCAGACAATCGGTGTCATCATAACTGGTTCATTACCGTCGGGCGATTGCAACTTGTTTTTTTTTTCTTTTTTGGTTATTCTTTCGATTTTTCATCGAAACGTAACAACAATTTTTATCGGTTGTGTCGTAAAAATGACATACATAAATAATTAGTTCAGAACAACAACAACAACAACAACAAATGATGATGGGTGGAGAAGACGCAAATTGTTGGAAAATAGGGACATTATTGAAAGTGTATTCAGTCACCGAACCAAACCCGATAAATGGATAAAATGTAGCGAAGTGCAATATTACAATGAAAAATTAAATAAATTGCAGCAAAATGAATGAAAATGAATGGACGACGAGCACGCAACACAAGCCAAAAGTGACGCGTTATTCAATCATTGAACGTGCATATTGTAATTGGCATATGAGACGACTGTTGTTACTGTTGTTGTTGTTGCTGCTGTTGGCTGCTCTTGAACGGTGAAGCGTTTGTTGCCAATGCGCTCATGAGCTAGGCACTTCGATTCATATGCAAATGAGTTCTTCTTCGTTATTTTCGCTTTTTTATTCATTTCTATTCTAGTATTATTATTTTCCATACAAAATTATTTCCAAGCTGAAAATGACATTTTCAAGTAATTCTTTATGGAATTATACAATATTTGAGATCCTTCAACTCAGATAAAAACTCAACTGAATAATGGATTCTTATTCGAAGCGATCGTGAGTTTTGTCTGTGTGCAACACACATCATATTTATTCGGGGAATAAGAGACTCAGAAACCCTTGATGTTTGATACTTTTTTTTTCAAATGAGAACAGCAATTGAACGCAAGGTGTTGAATGCATTGCTATGGAATTGATTCGTAAGCATTATGATTTGAGGTTTAAACCAGGGGCTCGAAAGATATGATTGTTTTAGCACTTTGTGCTTGACATAGGTAGACTAGAGTAGTTTATCCGAATCAAATGAACGATTTTTACGTCGAATCTGCAAATATTCACCGTTTGTTACGATAATTTACCAATAAACTGCAAACTCATTATAAATTCTGATGAATGAACCACTGTTTTCAACAACAACAATTTTCTTTTCTACAAAACCAATATTTTAAGAATTTTTTTCAGTTTCAACAAATTCATAAAGAAAAAATTTGAAGAATTCCCTCGTTTGATTTTCATTAGTCTAACCCCTTGAAGAGCATTCAGAATAACATTCGATAGTTTGAATTTAATCCATTGCACTTATCTGACATCAATTTGAGTTGCTTTAATGTTGGTTCTATCCCTGCTCCTTGAAGGCATGTCAAAGAAGAAGAGCAAAAGATTCTCATGCATCTATAAAAATGACACGTTCACATTTTTCATATGCAAGCAATGGATTGTTTTCACCAAAGATGCAATTTATCCATTTATGTTCTTGTTGCGAACGGTTTTGGATGAATAGTGAACACGGAACCACATTTATTCATGTCTACGAAGAAAATTCTTTCCATTAGATAGATTGCTGCACAGCGGGCGACCATTTTCGGTTGTATCGAATGCACCACCAAATGTTTTGTTTTGTTTGAATTTAATCAAAAATGAAATATTTATTTTTAAAAAGGTCAACCAATTTATTATGCGTCTAATGTAAAGAGGACTGAATCCCTTTGAATAGTTTTCACTGTCTGCCGAAATGAGATTAAAAAAAAAAATTATTTATGCAAAAACGATTTCGGTTTTGGCCAAAAATCGATTTCGACAACATTTCTCACAGTTGAAATCAGTGTCATTGTTTGTTCAGCAAATTTAAATTCAACAACAACTCAAACAATATCAATTCTGAATGCACCTTTCTACTTAATTCACTAATGAAGTCGGCACTGTTTGTGATTCACAAATCAAGATAAATGTTTCCGCTGAAAATGTTTGAATTGGTTTTTATTTTCGATTCGGTCACACACAACGTGACGCTTTTTTTTATCACAGTCAATACACCGCGCGAAATGAATAATTTTTTTGATCACAAATATACTCGTTGATTGATAGCCATCATTCTACCTGGAATCGACCAAAAAAAAAATTAACAAAATAAATACGCAGGCAAAAATAATGCCGATTAGGCGTTACTGAAAAGTTTTTATTTTAATTTCAATCGTTGAATGTTCATTTCGATTTCAAAAAGATGTGCCGCTTGAAATGATGAAGTCACATCGATTCGTGTCCATCGAACAAGGTACATGGAACAAGGCACAAAGCATATTTCAAATGTCTCGGACCGCAGACAAAAAAAAGACATGATTTTTCCATTGCAAATGACTTTGTGACGACATCCAGACCGGACGGCTCCAGCTATTTCATTTGATTGACTGTCAATCGGTTTGTTTATTAAGTGGGAACAGGTATTCAAATGTGGTCTGAATATGTGCGAATTTGAGAGACATTTTTTTGATTCGCTCCTTCGAAAAAAAACGATCGTCGATGGTTTTCTGAGGATTGAGAAGAGTTTAGAGACTTGAGATTTTTGTTTTTAATAGAATTTCTCCGAACTACGATTTGATTCGTTGATTTTATCGTATTAAATAACTATTTCCCCTCAATTTCTTATTACATTGAACCGTCCAGCTCAACCCTTCGAGTTTTTGCATGAAAAATGTTAATTTCGAATTAAAATGACAAAATGCCATGCGACGCATTTTTTTCGGTTGTAACTTTATCCAAATGCCCAAACGAAGAAAAAAAAATTAACTAATTGAGAGTGTTGTAATTTGATTAAAGTATATTTATGTTGCAGAAATGACAGCGTGAACATGAAATAATTTAATGTTATATGAAAATGGACGCAGTGCACGTGAGCAGCGCAAGATTTTTTTTTGGTGTGTTCGGTTCCAAAACGATGTGACGTTATCTTAATCCTGCTTTTGACATGAACTTAATGTTGTCCATTCCGTTAGCGAAACGATGCATTTTTTTGTGTGTGTTCGTTTGTCGTTGCTCTTTCCTTATGCATCGCTAAGTCGCACTTTGTACGCTTCAAGTGAAAGGTTTATAAATATTCATAAAGCATTCGGAAAGGAACAAGGAAAAAAAGTACGCTGCCACAGCTTGGCTGTGGAAAATTCATTTAGATGCAGACAAGTGACAGAGAAACAAAGGGATTACAATTATTTTGTTTTTGATGAGGATTTTTTTTTTGTTCGGCATCACGCCAACGTTACGCAAAACATTCGACAACCACAGAATAGAGCATTTTTTGTGGACAGACTTTTTTTTTTAGAAATGAGAATTTAAGCGAGACATTTCCCATGCAATTTTTCAACCGAGTTTATTCAAGTGTCATTTAAATATTGTAATTCAATTACTGCTCTTTCCGCGCAGTTCGTGGGTCCGTGCAATTTGTAGCCCGATTCTTTTTCTTCGTTTAATTTAAAGTATAATTTAAATGTCAAACTATATTATGAGCTAAATTAATCATTCGATGCAGTGGATGAGACATGATTAAAGAGTTAATTTTGTTCGAGATTGACAAAATTTGAAATCGCCTTTATTGAACACGTCGAATTGCTATCATCACAAAATTTGACATTTCTGTTTAAATTGAAGGCTTTGAATCTTCAATTTCATCCATTTCTCGGATTACGTGGCTCAATTGATTTATTTCAAAAATGCGCAGATCTTTTGCAATGTGGCAATGCCAAGGAATTGAATAGCAGAAAAAAAGTTTAAATTACTATTTAAATGTTTGACAAAAAAAACTCGAATGAAGAAAAATGTTTCAACCAAAATGATATCAACTCATTAGCTTAGAATGAGTTGCGGTTGAATTTTGGCTTGATGTATTTTTCTCATTCATTCATTCAAAAATCAAGCCGTCAAATTAAATCTGCGTGATATATGTCAAATGACAGTTGGTTGTTGTTCAGTTACAACCAATTAAGTTCAATTAAATGCGTTTCTTCAAAATTCTGAATTTTAATATCAAAAAAAGAAAAGGGTTAGCTCCAAAGATTTATGATTTTGTCAGCATAACAACAGGATCGAAACGTTCTGCTGTTGGTCTGGACATGAACAGTGAAGGATTGAAACATGGAGAATAGGGAAGGATTCTTTATTTGTAACTTATTTAAAGAGCAAATGTTGAATGTCACAAACACACTGCGATGACAAGCCTCACTTTGTAGGGTTTTTTGTAGATGTGAACACAGAACAAAAAGAGATGGAAATATACATCTGTATCTATCCGTCCCTCTCCAACATTCTCTGCCAGAAAAAAAAACCCTTTAAAGTGAGCCTTGTCATCGCACTGTGGTCACAAACTTGAAATCCTCTTGACTGCTGTCAGTTGTTAATTAAAGATATTAAACATTTATTGGTGCCGTTGATGAATTCCAACGATTTTCTGTTTACAAAATCAAATTGAATTATTATTTCTGGATATGATATTAGTTTGAATACCATTGAAAAACGAATAGAATTGAAGTTCTAAATGTAGATTTTCATAGGAGATTTTTGTATACTTTTTTCTTTACTTTTTTAGACACAATTCAATATTATGTTCAACGGCAACCGAAAAGAGTCGATCATACCGAATCAAGAACTGAATTATTACTATAATTTACATATTAAAAATTACATTTTCGAATTCAATTCGATTTAATTATTTATTTCAATAATTTCCGGAATTACAATTTGTTCGGTTTTAGCACATTTGTGTGTTCCCCAAACTGACATCAATTGAAAGTGCTTGGACCTTCATTTGTTAAGGGAATTTAGGAGCTGGTTTACAGATGCAGTTATTTGATTTGTCACAACTTCCAATGGCCACATAATGGTATCCACTTCCTCCTGCCTTACGGTTACATTCATGATTGCACCATTCACTCGCTCCTACTCTTCTTGCCATAACTGATTCACATATTTCATCTCCTGTTTGTGAATGATTGATTTACGAAAGTATACAAGTATTTGTATTTAGCTCAAGCGTTCATTACATCTGCAGATGCAAAAACAAATTCGCATGCGAAAATTATTCAAAACTTACCGGCTGCATTGTCAACAACAATTCCAAGGAAAAGGATAGCAGCAAAAACGAACAACAATTTGAAATGCATGTTTGATTTCTTTAAAGTCTTTTGGAGGTTTCTATGAAAATTTAAATTCACAACTGATTGACTTTCATTTTCATCTCCATTATTTATATCGGAAGAATATTGCTTGATTGGGCAAAGTTCGCTATCAATCAAAAAATGAGCACAATGTACGTGCACATATATATCATTAGATGATATTGGGTTTTACCCAATGATTTCATACTAGAATGACTGAATGAATTTCCTGCTTCTCTGATGTATTCATGTTCACCTTCATTCAATACATCCTCATAAATATCCTTAGGAAATGAAAGCAATAGTTAAAATTTCTTTTTTTACATAAAATCTTGTCATCGGACAAGTGATTGGTCAGTGGCTGCTGCGTTGGACCATCCATTTTTTATGAGTCTAAATGTCATTGAAACAGACCAAATGCATTTGTTCATGAGTTAATTTATATGTCGCCATCGTCGGTGAATCTAACCGCTTGATGACTCATATTGTCTGCGATAAGTAGCTCTTGAGGTTTAACTTGTTATTTGGCATTTCCAAAATAAACAATAAAACAAAATAAAACCTCTCTCTCACTTGGAGTTCGTCCAAATTTCGTCTCCGCCTATTTATTTGTTTCGGTTATGGCCCAATGCCATTTAATCTCCACCTCAATCGAATACAATGTGTGTATTTCGTTTTATTTTTTGGGCTTATTTTTTCCTCACAAATTTGAGATTAAAATATAAAGCACACCTCCTGATTTCGACCAAATTCTCGCTCATTCTTCCCCATTGTCGAAATGATGTGCCGAAAAAAGAGGGAATGAAAAAAAAACACCGAATAAACAGCAACGAACAAAGAAGAAACTATAAATCTCTTTTGTGCCGAATATATTCGACCGAAACGATTACTATTGCCGGGGCCATTTGGAACAAAGAACAAGCGATACAAATCTACGTTTCAATCCGATTGCTGAACGAAATCATTTAGCAAAGCGAATCGTAACATAGACGATTCAAAACATTTTAAATTCGAAACACGCAACCAAAAACTGACAACCAGAAAAGAAAGTGAAAAACATTGACGCTCGCACAAGCAATTGTATATGGTTCTAGAGAATATGATTCATACTACGATTGTGCTCTATGTGTACCGCACGAATTGCGACCGCATTGCATGTATATATACAGTTTGATGCGTCGACGGCGCACGCAAATCAAATGCGATTGAAAACGGACGAATAAAATATATATACGATATGCATCGATGCATTTAAGCAACAGCTATGGATTGAGCACGTTGTCGGAGCCGAAGCGCAACATGTCGTTATATACCACAAGAGTGACTATAACTTATGTATATCTATGGCAGACTGAATCATGCGGTACTTGAGGCAAATGTGAATTCAGCGGATTTTGATACTTCCCCGCTTTATTCGCTTGGAGAAGTAGCAATCGCTTTCCAATGGAATTTCCCCTCATTCTTCCATTCAATTTACTTGCCTTGGAAATTCGAGAGCTCAGTTGATGCGAATGATGATGCAAAATAATATTTGATGCAGGTCATCAACCAAAATCGACAAGAATATATAGAAAGTAGATTAATGCAATCGTTTCATTGTGGCAAGATAAGATGTGCCCAATAAGCAACATAAATTACACTCATTTATTCATTGATAACAACAACTTTGATAAATGACAAATACTCTTCTTATATATATATGGTGGAGTTGAAAATGAAAGTTCAGTTGTGAATTTAAATTTGCATAGAAAACTTCAAAGGAACAAAATCTTTTTTAAATCTTAATATGAATTTCAAATTGTTGTTCGTTTTTGCTGCTATTCTATTCTTTGGGATTGTTGTGGACAGTGCAGCCGGTAAGTGTTTAATACAATAACATAGAAATAAAATGAACGCTCGATCTAAATACAATTTTTTTTTTTTACTTTTCTAAATCAATGCAGGAGATGAAATATGTGATTCAGCTATGGCAAAAGAAATGGGTGCGGATGAATGGTGCAATTATCAATGCCATCGTGTGATAGAAAACAATATTTTAATTGGACATTGCGACGCAACACATAACTGCATGTGTACTAATACAGAAGATCTTATAATTACTCATCATCGATATTGAATTGAATTTCGAATGTAATTTTTAATAAGGACATTTTAGCCAATAATTAAGTTTTTGAGCCGGTTGATATGATCTGCTCGCGTAGATTTCCATTGACAGTTTGATTTTGTGAGTGAATGAATGAGAATGATTCATCAAGCAAACGTGCAACCGCAACGAGTTTTTTGTTGATGTTGCTGTTCATTCTATTCCTTGGCATTGTAAAAAATGTGTGCAATTTTCAAATAAATCAATTTGAACTACGTAATCCGAGAAATCAATGAAATTAGAGATTTTAAGTTTTCAATTCGAACGAGATGTTGGTTTTACTTTTCAGTCCACCACGTATTACGATTGTTTACATTTTTGGGAAAATTGCACTCAACAATGAGTTTTCTACACGTTTGGGGCCCACAGGAATGTGGTGGAACTGGTTTTTAGCCTAGTTTTTAGCTCATGTTGATGTTGGATTGTGGAACGTTGTCCGTGTTCCGTTGTTCATCGTCCGGTGTCACGTCTTTTTTTTTGTTATCACGATAGTTTGAAAAAAAAAACGCCTCCACCGATCGATTTCAAATTTGGGAACGATTGAACGTTTTCTTGTAATTTCATTCTGTTTATTTTCATATTAAAATAAATTTTATAATTTTTACAGTACAAAAAAGTAAGCCATGTTAGCTCATTACTTTGTAATGATAGTAATTCAACATGTTAAATATATAGCCGATTTCATCAGCCGGAATTGAATCATTCTCGAACAAAAACAAGTGTTTAATCGCCGTTTTTGCTGCATCGCATGATAATTGTAGGTCAGAATAGTTTGACATTTAAATTATACTTTGAGTATTTGATTAAATTTTATCAGTGGCGCTGCGCCAATAACAATTTATTAATAATTTAAGTAGCACTGGTTTTTGTGCTGCTTGCTTTAGAACCTGCTTCGTTAGCCAATTCCGCGTGCTTTCAAATAAGAGTAAAGTTCAGAAAAAACGTTGTGATAACGTTGTTTACCATGTGGGACATACAATGAAATCTATGAGAAAAATATCAACATTTATTTCACTTCTTTTGTTCATGTATGGAGCAATTCATTGATATTTTACTCATAGATTTCATTGTGTGTAAATAAGATGACGACGTCCAGCGTGAAGTGAGCAGTGATTTTGTATGCGTAAATCTGTCAATAGCAAAACATCAAAAGCAATGCACTTTTTCGATTATATTAATTTCACATGAAAAACTAGTTCTTTTTATCATTCATGTTATTTGGTGCCACTTAAAAATCAAAGAAACTGGTACCTTGAAATTTGCAATTAGTTTTGTGAGGAAATTGAAAAATTGGGTAAGTGTTTACTTTTGGGTGCACCGTGGGCATGAAATACACTCTTCTTCTCGAGAAGAAACCTATGGATTACACACAATCTGAAATGAATTAGACTTCACATATTTGAATCGAGCAGATGATTGAACCTTTTTCTTTCATAAAAACATTTTTTTAGCCTTAGAAATCGATTTTATTGCCATAGGTGTCAATTTTGAGCTTATCTATCATTTTATGTAAACAAAAATCTTCATTTTGACTCGATTTTGTTTCAAATTGAAGTCAAGGTTATTACAATTCGGTTGGGAATAATGAAACTCTAAAAGTCTGTAGTAAATTTGAAATAGACATGTTGAAAATGAAAACATTTTTTTTTTCTTCATAAAAAGACTTCCTAGCATTCATTATAATGAACTATCTACTTCTGAACATTTTCGTTTGATTATATCGTTTGATCCGGAACAGATATGGTAAAAAAAATAAAGCAAACAAAAACACTACAGACTTATGCAATAAGTAAATGTCATTTTGGTGAAAAGGAAGTATTCCCGGAAGAGAAATTCACTTCCACTACGTTATCAACGCCACTGAATAGCGCTTCTTTCTTGAATATTCATAGCATGGAAATGCTAGCAAAAACTGGAATATCAAAAGAGTCTTTTTCATTAAGTTTCAATTTCCATTTGCAGTCGCAAATTTCAGATGCGTTTGTAACATTTACAAAAGACATATAAATCAAAATGAAAAACAAACACACACACAAAACTTATCTGTTGAACCAAGTGTTGAACTCGGTCAATGGGAGAGTCAGTGATAATTTGGCATGGGGAATTTTGTGACATTGCACACCGAACACCCCCCCTAACCTTGATAGAGACTGATGATGAAAAGGAAAACGAGCAAATAATTTATTTGGCATCCGTACAGTGTTCCGGTCAACAATGACATTGATTTCCGTTGCAAGTGTTTCCCATTTCCCAAGTAATTTTTTTGTTGATCTTTCGAGTTTGTCAGCTTTCGTTGAGCTGTAAATATGTCGTTTTGTCCATGTTTTGTTCACATTTCGAATTTGTTCACTTAACACTTGTATATTTATATCTCAGAGCGAAATTTACAGCGCACAGTAGAACGAATCTGAGAGACGAAGACCCATAAATCGTAAAATGATAAATCTTTTTCGAAAAAACTTGATTTCCAAAGGAAAAATAACACACGAAATTACTGTCGACAAGAAATTGGAAAGATTTGATTCTCGGAATTTGATTTCATTTTCCGTTTATTGATTGATTTAGTGTTTTGTCGTAAAATAAAAATGGGTAAGTTCTTGTGTTGGGCGTTTGGCGAGTGAGATACAAGCGTAGCAAATTCTATTGTTTGAATATGTACTTTCATTTTATTCCAATAAAATTGGAACAGCATGCATCGAAAATTGCACAAATGTGCAAATCCAAAAATGAGCAAATATATAACAGAAAACGAGGTATGGGAGTGGCAATCGAAACAATAATTGAAGTGAAGAGCAGATCAAAAATATCACAAAATGTATGGTGAAAGAGCAAATGGACAACAAAAACCTGTCAATATCATTATTGTTAAGGATGTCGTTTGGTCGGGTCCATTGTATGCCATCGCTGCTGTATATTTGCTAATTATCACGTTTTCCACTTATTTTGAAAATACAAAAGGAGCCCGTAACGTAAGTCGGATGGCATTTATATTGGGCGAATGGCTTTTGTGCGGAAAACAATGGGCTTCGATGTTTTTGGCTACATTCCATTTTCTCGAATGTGGATTTGTAACCAAACAGTTTTTAGTGTATTTGCAATAGCGCATTGCAATACAAAATTTGTTCAATTGCATACGAGTGTGTCTGTGTGTCTGTGTGCGGTGTGGTGTGGTTGTGCCGGTGTTAATGAGTACAAAGTGCCAAAAAGTACTATAGGGAAATCGACAAGAACTGAAAAGGCGAAGAAAATGATGCGCACGGATCATATTGTCTAATATTTATTGTTGTTGTGCTGTGTTCTGTGCACAATCTATTCCATCGAAATATATCGGTAGGTATATTCATATATATGCATTGAATGGGATATTATTTTATGCTTTGCATTTGTCTGTTTTCCTTTCCATGGCTTTAACCGATAAATGCATAAACGTATTCAATGTATTTCACTTGAATGAGTTCATGTAGTAAAATACAATTGCGAGACAAGCTTCCACTTGCTCAATCTACCTCCTTCCCCGTCCCACCCACCATCCGTTTGATACCCGTTGCCATCACACCAATGTTGCCTCTAAACTCGTTTTCACCCCCCCGAACGAAAGGAGCTCACGGGGTGGCGGATCAAAATGATGGAGGATAAAGGGCTGAAGGAGTGAGGATGTGCATATTGATATTATAATGGATAAAATGTTTGAAGCACTTTACATAAAATACAATCATGCAGCGCCCATTCATTCACTTAAAATTGTAATATTAGCTCGTTTGAATGTCAAAATGTACTTTCAACAGGCTCCATCTCCTCCAACTCTTCATCTCTCATTTTCGTGTGTTTGCAATGTGTGTTGGTTGTTTGTGTGGGTGCAAATTACCATCCCCAAAACACTCGAACATATTTAATATTATTTTACTTTTGCGCTGGATTTCACAATGCAACAAACACAATACATGTGAGGCCGGATGGTGTTGAGGGTGTATGAATTCGTCGAATCGACACGATGCCATTGAACGCAAAATGAGCTCATTTAAAACTGTCCTAGCAATGCATACGATAATGCACTTTTTTTTCGGGTCGGCAAGTCAATGTTTGTGCATTTATACGATTGTTGTTCACATTCACTTTGTTCGCATGTGCATTGCTCAATACCCAAACAATGGATTGCGTATATGGAACTGAACAATACAAAAACAGGAAAATAGAATGAAAAAACACACACAAACAAATGACATTTTTTTCCTCTTTCTCTATCACTCCTAACAGCTTTCCAAAACGACACACACACACATTCACACAAAATAACAAAAAAATCCTTTAGACATTCACCAAACATTTTTCATTTTCCTGAATTTACTTGATTCACGTATGGCTTTCAATGGTTTTGACAAAAAAAAAATAAGGCGCATTTTAGCATTTCACGTATTTCAGTTTGTGATGATGCAATTTTGAATGATACATTCCCATCAACTACTGATAACTGGCTGCTGCCAATGTTAGTATCTCTCCTTCTAAACGATTGTGCTTGTTTTCATGTTTGTTTTGAATTGTCGTTATTTTGCACTCAATGCAAACGCGCGGTGGCATCAACATTTGCGGTATGAACTTGAATGCCATATTACTCAACCATTGCACACTGTGTATAATTCCTATTGTGTGTTTTCGAGTTTGCAAAATATTTGCACATCGCGGAGAAGAAGAAAAAATGGCCATGATAATAGAAAATATTCAATGATCCGAGCTCGAATCGATGTGTTTTTTTTCCACTCCCGGAATAGTAACGTGCTGCCATTACCATGATGCCATCATGAGCATTTGGGGAATGTTCATTTGGCGCGAATTGCATAGCCATAACATGAATGTGACCGATTTTGATGTGTGCATTGTGCAACTCAAATGGCCATATTAACAACGGAAATGCGTACAATTGCAGCATTGACAGCAACGACTATTTGCATTAGACAGGTTATTCCATTTTCAGTCATTATTTTGACTTCCAACTCAAATGCTATTCAATTTTATGAACCATGGACTTGGCTGTCATTATGACAGCGCATATTAATGTGAATAAATTGAAATGCGAACCGAAACGAGTTGGTTTTCACGCAAAATTTAATCGACCATTTCAGTTTTGAATGTGTAGAGGGCTTATCAGTGAGCTTAATCCGGACATCGGTAGGGTGAGGTTTTGTGATAACTCCAGATGCCATACATTTCAATTCTCACATCCACTGAATTCGAATCAGTTTTAGTTATTCGGAAACATCTAAGCTTCATGTGGCTTTTGTTTTTTTTTTACATGAACAATTATACATAGAGCCCATGTCCATATCCACATGGGGACTTTGTCCAATGACCATAACACACTGTCACAAATGTTATTCAGACCTCTTTCGAAGATTTTTTTTGGAGTTGCATAAATGAGAGATTCAAAAGGTTTTGAGATTAAGGAAACATCCAGAATACTTTATCCCTTCATTGCATAACACATCCATTTTCTTTACTTTTCAATAAAAAACATGAAATTTGCATTTGAACCCAAATCAACATTTATTCCATTCATTTTAGAATTCTTAAAATGTTTTTAATTACTTTCGGTGTATGATTGCAGAGAAAAAATTTATTGATAAAAAACACATTTCAGACTGTTTACGAATATTGCTAATTTAAAAAGATTTACTTGAAGCACACAAATAGTGCTGGCTGCGCATGTTTGCGAACATTGTGTTCGCATTGCGAAGATTGTCTTGGAAAGCTCAAAATTGGAGCAAATTGATCGTGACTCACTACAACATATGTTTTGAAGTTATTGTATAGAAAACAAATTAATTTTTCGCATTTGTTCATGTGTTAACCACAATAAACTGAACAATCTTTTTGTTTGTGCCACTACACAAATAGTGAAATTAGAAAAAAATGAAAAATGAATTGAATGAAAAAGGTGATTGGGATTAATAACATAGATCTATCCAAAGCATGCCCGTGTGTCCCATGTACTCGAATTCAATTCGAGTGAATAGATTTCACACACGATTCAGTATTTGAATGTGAAAAACGAGTGAGATTCGAATGAAGACTTGTATCTGGGGCACATAACCCTGGGGCACACGGGTTGTCGTATCGATGCAAAAAGACTGGACTATGAATGTAATTTTGTATTTTATTTGACTGAATTAAAACACAACTTAATTTGATTTTACCATATCATTTCATTTATTCTGATTTATTTGTAAATATTGAAAGTGTGTCGTAAACATTGTTTTCAGCTCCGTTCATTAATTTTTAGGTTGGCATATGCAGTTATTCTTTTCGTCACAATATCCAGTGGCTCTTTTGTGATAGCCACTTCCTCCGGCCTTCCGATTGCATTCGTAATTGCACCATTCGCTTCCACCTACTGATCCTGCCATACCTGATCCACATATTTTGTCACCTGCATATCATAAATAAAAAAAAAAAAAACAAATTGTTTGGCATACAAAAATTCTTTATTTAAATATTTTATAGAACATGATCAAAACTTACCAGAAACATTGTCAACAACAATGCCAAGGAATAAGATAGCAGCAAAAGCGAACAACAACTTGAAATTCATGTTTGACTTTTTCGAATACTTCTTTGACTTTCAATTGAAATTGAAAATTCTCAACTAAACCACTTTCATTTTCACTTCACCTTATATAGGTGAGTGAATTGTTTGTTTTAAATATTTTACGCAAACAGATCGAATGATTTGCTACGCAGTAAATTTATAAATGTTATAGATTTATCCTGGAACAGTTGAGAATATTTATTGAAATAGGTATAATATGTTCATTTGTTTGTTGAATGTACGTTACATGTACTTCAAACAACCAGACATTCAAATGAAACACGCGCCACCTTCAAATCGATTGAGCAAATCATTTATTGCGTTGTATAGAATTTATAGATTCTAATCAGCTCAGAATCATGCGGGATTTGAACACACGTTTTAACAAAATAAACAAAGATTCGCATCCAATCCAAAATCAACACATTTTATTTGTATTGTTTGAATAGAAAACCTAACATTTACAACCTTTATCAATTTAATATTTCATTTATTATCAAACGAACATTTTTGACGCAGAAAGTACGATTCCGATTCGGAATTGCCGAACACGGACAAAAACAATAAAAAGACATTCAAATAAAAACACCTGTTTGTTTGTAGTACAAACACACGATCTTCGCAATTGTACTCAAATACCAGCTTTATACAGTATATTGTAACAGTGACAAATCAACGTTTTCAGTCTTTTTGAATGTTTTCAGTAGTAATTATTTCCTTGCGTTTGCCACACATTCCAATTGCAACCAACAAATAGTTACCTTGTTCCTCGTACAAAATTTTCCACATTTACTGTTATAAACAGTAACCTGAACATACCTCTACAGAAGTTTGCTGAATTATTATTTTTTAAGTTTCAAGAAGGATACTTTCCCAGGTTTAGCTTATACAATTTTAAATGTGGCGATAAAATTCATTTTTACCATAAACTTATAACATAAATCCATTCATGCTAATATATCCATCGTGTCATCTGAGTCAGACTCAGATGATCTGACCAATATACATTTTGAATTTTATTGTGTTGTACTTGATTTGACTGAATTTAAACACATTTGTTTTTACCACATCATCTCATTTATTCTGATTTTATTTCTTAATTTACGACACGTTAAAATTGTTTGCAGCTCCATTCATTAATGTATAGGTTGGCATATGCAGTCATTCTTTTCGTCACAATGTCCAGTGGCTCTGGCATGATAGCCGGTACCTCCGGCTTTCCGATTGCATTCGTAATTGCACCATTCACTTCCACCTACTGCTCCTGCCATACCTGATTCACATATTTTGTCACCTGCATTGCATTGATGTAGAAAATACAAATGTTTTTAGTGTACAAAATTTCATTATTTCAATATTTCGTTGAACATGATCAAAACATACCAGAAACATTGTCAACAACAATGCCAAGGAAAAGGACAGCAGCAAAAACGAAGAGTAATTTGAAGTTCATGTTTGATTTGTGTTTTTAAATCGATTTTTAAAGGTTTTTATAAAAATGTTTATTCACAACTGGTCAACTGTTGCTTTAAATTTACCTTATATAGAAAGAATGTTATCAATTTATCAAAGATAACAGAATCATTCAATAAATGAGTGTAATCGGGTAATAGATAGTAATTGATCACACGTTTAATCTTGGCTTTCAATGAAAAAGATGATCTCGATTATGTTAAGAGGCTAGACAGTATGCAGCACACACATGTAACTTATATGATGTATGAGTAACATCGATGTGTCAAAGTCAAATCACCACCAATACCAAAGTCAACATTTGCATTTGTAACCATTGTACTTTTTCTGCTGCGCAATATTACTATCTGTCGAAGTAGCAACGGTAGTAATTTTTGGCTAAAGTCAAGAGGACTTAATCGAAATCACCTTTTTTTACTAAACCTAAGATAAGACTGTGTGCTTCTGTGTTCATAGCTTCCGTATCTCATCCCATGTACTCTTATCTCCTAAAGATTTTCTAAAGTTGAAGATCTACTGAATACTTTATCAGTAGCAATTCACTCTTGCCTCGAGAATCAACCATTGAGCTATTCCAAAAATAATTGTTCAAAGGGCAACATTTTTTGTTACAAATTTGGAATGCAAATGAGCCTGGATATTGAATATAGCTTTAAAATTTATTTGAATACATTTGAAATTTACAATTTTTCAATTGTTAATTGTTCCAGATTTCTGTGTTTTTCGAAATCATTTCTTTCACTATTAATTCGCTGGAATTTTATGAAAACATTGTTTGCAGCTCCATTCATTAATTTTTAACTTCGCATATGCAGTTATTATTTTCATCACAATATCCAGTGGCTTTAGTCTTATAGCCGTCTCCTCCGTGTTTTTGATTGCATACATAATTGCACCATACACTTGCACCTACATGTACTCTGATGCCTGTGTCGCATATTTCGTCACCTGCATTGATTTAGAAAGTAACACAGATTTTAGTTCAACATTTCAAAAAAAAATCGATAATGATGAATGATGTTCAAAACTCACCAGAAGCATTGTCAACAACAATGCCAAGGAATAAGATAGCAGCAAAAGCGAACAACAACTTAAAATTCATGTTTGATTTGTTTGGACTTCTTTGACTTTCAATTGAAATTGAAATTCTCAACTAAACCACATTCATTGTCACTTCACCTTATATAGGTGAGTGAATTGTTCGTTTTGAACATTTTACGCGAACAGATCGAATGATTTGCTATGCAGTAAATTTATACTATATTTTATAGATTTATTCCGAAATAGTTGGGAAATTCCCACGATGAAAGAGGTAAAATATGTTCATTTGTTCACATTTGACGTAAAATGTTCTGCAAACAACCAGACATTCAAATGAAACAAGTGTTTTACCTTGAAATCGTTAGGTCAAATCATTTATTGCTTTCGATAGAATTTTTGAATTCTAAAAACACCGAAAATTCACAACTTTTATCAATTTCATCTTAGAATATGATATTGAAATATTAATTATTATCAATCGAACATTTTTTACGCAAAAAAAAACGATTCCGAACACGGACAGAAACAATAAAAAGAAGTAAAAAAGAACACCTGTTTTGTTTGTACAAAAACATGAAGTTCAGAACAGGTATTTGGTTTGCTTTTAGAACTACTAACTATAGTAGCTACTATAGCAGTATATTGTTGTGATGAATGCATACAGCACCGACAAGCAAACCAACGCTTAATTCAGAACTGAAAGAAATGCAATTTTTGTTGTTGATGAGCATATTAAATGCTCGAGTTTGAACGCTCATTTGGCGTGCAGTTGGGATTGTTATGGATTCCCATGGGGTTTTAAGTTCTTTGCATATTTTGAGGGAGAAAAAAGTCACTTTAATAGTTATAAATCACAGAATCAAATGCCTGAATGGCAATGACATTTTCCCAATTTGTCACAATGGCCATTCAGGTATCTCGTGCCGCAATGAAGATAGCACGGCAGATGTGTGGGTTCAGCTTTACATTCCATGTCCAAGTCCACATTCAAGTCCTCTGTAGCGTCTTGATCCAAGAAAGCGTTACTTTCATCATAGAGGCATTTATAATTTCAATTTCCAATGTCAACTTACCAACAGCATTATCAACAGCAACGTCTAAGAACAGAACAGCAACAAAGAGGGGCTTGAAATTCATTTTCATTTTTTGTGTGTGTTATGCTTATCAATTGAAATTTTCAACTGATCGATTTTCGTGAATTACTTCACCACTTCACCTTATATAAGAAGTTAATCAGTCAATCAACGAATGAATATTGCGCAGTTCTGATTCATATCGATTACGTTTATGTCATGCACCAGAATTGTAAACAATTGATGAGAAATATTTAGGTCTAGATTATTGCCTGGGAAATACCAAATACCTTCAAAGGGAACACTTGTTTCTTATCTTGTGAACGTGCGAATTTAAGCAAACGAATCTCATCACACGCTTATCGATTTCTCTATCTTATTTGGGTTTTCGGTAGTAAAATAAATGATTTGCAGGCGAGTTGGCGACAACAAGTGAAACATTATTCATTTTGTTAGGCTTGGGCTAGGGGCATTTATCTCTTGCGAATTTTCAATGCATTCGCGAATTTTGTTTGAAACAACGAATTTGCGAATTCCATGTTAATTCGCGAATGCCTGATGGTAAATTTCGCATTCGCTCATTATTTACGAATGCGAATTCGTCCAAGTGACAATTCAATGATTGATGACAAATCAGTATTTTCATATGGTGTTTTGGAAGTGGAAATAAATAGAACAATGGTAAAGTCTACTATCTTTGGTATTTGAAATATTCAACACGGTATTATTTTTATTTCGAGTGTTTTTTCTAATTTTTGATTACTGGTAAAGTTTTTCAATATTTTTGGAAGTGACAACAAATATGACTTGTGTTTCGGCTTGAATTTTTAAACTGCAAATCGTTCATAACATGTTTTCATCGCATTTTTTTTTTAATTTCTTTGTTTTCAAAATTTATGTGAATTTCAATTTACTTATTGGTTTAATTATTGTTTCACTGTTATATCTGTTTCAATAATTCTGCCTTTTAATTTATTTGGCAAATCTTTAAAACCAAAGCACTATTCAATTTAGTGAACATGTTTTCTGTCATATTGAAGTGGCGCGACTGTGTGAAGTGTGACGTCACTGTACGCTAGCTGCGAATGCCCACTAATGTGTCCGTTTGTTTTACACAACACGCGCATGAATTCGCATGAATTCGCACGAATTCGTATATAAAATTTGGATTCGTACGAATTCATACGAATTCTTGGTACATTATTGCGAATTCATAAATGCCCCCAGGGCTTAGGTGACTGTTGTGATTCGTGACTCTGTTCAGTGCAGGCATTGATTTCAGTGGCTATTTTCAAGGTGCATGATTGCAATCGTGCGCTAGGGAAATAATATAACAACTAATCGTGCTTTATTGCTTTATTTGGCTTTTTTTGCAATCAGGTGTTCACCTGCACACTCCATTTCGATCTAGATATCGATAGAACCCCTCTATCATAAAGGAATGCAGCGTAGATTGGATATAAACATGTAATACTGTCCTTCAGGGGACAAAACATCTATCAAGCACAACACAAACACTCATGATGTCTATAGACAAACAACGGTATACCGTTTACAATTTGGATCGTGAACGATTTAATAAACATTTATCTAATAATCCTGATTTCATTTAAAGTTATTAGCTCTAGTTCATGCAAGCTTGAGTTCTTGAATGATGATACTATTACTCCGAATATGAATATGTCAAATGTGCTAAATATTCGGTGTGGATATGACAGTATCAAATTCCATAGTTTTTCATTCTTTAAACTTGCTTAACCATTTTTCCCTTTTTCGGGTTTTGTTTGACACATTTAAGCTAGTTGTTTGGTTATTGTGCGGATATTTTTTTAAACGTCCAACTTAAAAATATTGGGTATTAAGTCATTTGGTTTGTTTTTGTCTGTAAAATGAATAGGATCAACTCAAAAAGTGTCGAACCAGTGACAGCTCCTTGCTGATTTTATTCAGGTACATGTCGCTGGCCTCCCCCCACCCGGGGATTTGAAAAAGACTGTCTGATTCGGATTATTTGGAGTTTGTGTTGGTGCCTGAGGACATTCTTCGAGTTTGTGCTACTCTAAGAGCCGAGCACAAACTCCAGAAAGTCAAACTTTCAGGAAAGTTGACCTTTTTGCAAGGGAAGTGCCCTTTGGGGCCCGAAAGTCGTGATTTGGACCTTATATCTAGCAATTCTAGTTTGTGCTGATAATCGAACGCATTTTTAGAGTTTCTTGGAGTCGCAAATTGAATTGATTTATTGCCCATTGTAGCCAAATTTGTACATGAGCTTCTGTCAAATTTTTCGGATCATCAGGAATATTGTGATATTTTTCACCGTCAAAAATGTCTCATCGATGATCCAATCGACAAAGTTGCTTCCTTCGTTCTCATCAATGAACGATTGCATTGCCACATTGCAGAAAAAGAATGCTGTTTCATGCCCACCAAACAGAGACGTAATCATCGCTCCAATTTTATATGCCAAATTGCAAAATTAAATTAAGAAATTTGTCACACAAAGTCATAAATAGAAAGAATATTTATTCATTGAAACAGTTCAATTAATGAATGAATTAATGCATGAAATACACTCTAAACTTATGAAACAGAAGCCTATGAGAGGTATATATTTAGTGTAATCGACTTTTGTGCTGTGACAAAATCAATATATCTAAGAATAAATGTTATTTTCATATATTTATGTTCAATATTATTACAAACTCTGAATATAAAGTGAAACGACTAAAAAAAACCCTTTTTTTAGTTTTTGCTCGGAAACTGGGAGAAGTAGGGTCAAAAGGCGTTCACAGCTGCAGAAGTACGACAAGAGACCACCTATGTAAAACAGACTAAGTGTTAGAGAAACAATGCAATGTAACAAGCACACTGACAGCTGACATTGAGTCGGATTGAGTAAGAATGTATACAGTAGCAATTTAGTTTGCCTGCGATAGTTAGAGGGCGTGCAGAACACAGAATTTATTGCTTTGTATTGCAGACCATTAAATAAGAACGCCATCCGAGTAGGGTTTTAAAAATGTGTTCGGTTATCAGCACAAACTCTGAAATAGCTGCATATAAGCGACATATACCTTTTTTTTCTCTTTGAATAAATCGGTTATAGCGACGAAGTGAATTAATTAAAAATGCACAATTAGCATTGGAAAATGGACAAATCAGTGTCGCTGGCTTTTTAAACAGAGTCACGTGTCGTGAAGCACGACTCATCGACAATTTATTAGATTTTGAGAATCTAAGTGAAGATGACGAGGACGATGATGATGACAACAATGCATCGGTAGCTTCAACTGAACAGGGTGCTGGCTCTCAAAAAAGCAATCTATGCGGTGGATGTATTGAAAACGAACGAGACACTGTGCTTTTTCCTTGCACTCATGTATACTACTGCTGGGATTTCTGGCAGAAATGGCTACACATCGATCCGCTGAGATTCGACTTGCAGCAGTTTTTAGAATTAGATGATTCTACAATGCTCGAAGAAACACCTCAGGTTGAATCAGAATGCCCCATTTGTAAAGAGCACGTTACAGATTACAAACAGATCAAGTTTGCCTGAGAAATTAAAAAAAAATGAGCAACAAATAAATAATTTGAGATCCCCAATGCGCAAAAACCAAATAGAAGTGTGCACGGGTCCAGGCACAATAGGTATGAAGTATTCGTCCCTTTCAAAACTCATTGTGTACAGTCAAATGACACTCTAGGGGGTTTTAACGCACTTCAAACATGTGAATCCAGAAGAATTTTGCTTAGCTCCTAAAATATGTTTTCATTCAATGGATTTCGTCCGATCTCGGTGAATATTTAGATATTTGGCTATATTATTCTGTTGCGAATAGACCGATAATGAGAAATGTGACGATAGCACGAAGAAGAAAATGACAAATGTGAAGAGAGCATGTCGCTCTCGGACTGTAAAATACGATTCACAATGTGTTTTATACTAGCGACATTTTAACGGTACTTTCCATAAGATTAACATTGCAATGCAAAATGCATGGTGAAAAATTTGTCAAGAGATGCGGATTTGCGTGAATATTCCAATCAGAGATTCACTTGCATTGAATAGTGGTGGATTTTGGTAGATATTTGAATAAGAGTGCATGAGCACAGATGAGACGAATCTATTGAATGATATAACCCCCTAGATGACACTTGATCGTTGTTCACTTACATTCTGATGTTGATGTTTGTCGGGCGTACTTGAACTTTATTATCACAGAGAAAGAACTGTTTTTTTTTTTATTATGATCATTGATCATACCGAATCGAGATCTTAATGGATGCAATTCAATTTATTTATTCATTACAATACATATTTGGGAGTTACAATTGTTTTGAGTTTTAACACACTTTTGTATATCACAAATTTATCTCAGTGCTCAATAAATGGAGTTTATCGGGTTTTTACATATGCAGTTATTCCATTGGTCACAAATTCCAACGGTTTTACGATTGCACACATAATTGCACCAATGATTCCGTCCTCCTTTATCCCTACCGTCTTCACATATTTCATCTCCTGCATTGATTTATAAAAGTATAAAAGTATTTGTATTTAGCTCGAGCGTTCATAATGTTTCTATGAAGTTGATTTAACACTTACCGGCTGCAATGTCAACAACAATCCCAAGGAATAGAATAGCAGCAAAAACGAACAACAATTTGAAATTCATGTTTGATTTCTTTAAAGGCTTTTGGAGGTTTCAATGAAAATTTAAATTCACAACTGATTGACTTTCATTTTCAACTCCACCATTTAAATAGGAAGAATATTGTCGTTTATCTTATCTTGCCACTCCGCAATGTGCGTGCACATATATATCATTAGATGATATTGGGTTTTACCCAATGATTTCATACTAGAATGACTGAATGAATTTCCTGCTTCTCTGATGTATTCATGTACACCTTCATTCAAGACATCCTCATAAATGTCCATAGGAAATGAAAGCAATAGTTAAAATTTCTTTTTTTTACATAAAATCTTGTCATCGGACAAGTGATTGGTCAGTGGCTGCTGCGTTAGACCATCCATTTTTTATGAGTCTAAATGTCATTGAAACAGACCAAATGCATTTGTTCATGAGTTAATTTATATGTCGCCATCGTCGGCGAATCTGACCGCTTGATAGATTGTTTGTGACCCATATTTGAAATGAAACATACTATGGTTTGTCTTTAATTAATATTTACGGCGAAGTAAAATGCGAAAAAAATGCTTTATCCACAGTTATGGGCTAGTCACACGAACAATATCTGCATTGACATTAAAGCTTTTTGTGTTTCAATTTTCAAATGAAACTTAGCGACAGAAAAAAATTGAATTGAAAGCCTTTTAATCAGAACAGCTCTGGAGCATATGTCATTAGATCAAAACGATATTAGTTTCAAGCATCGACATACAATTCACAATTGGCGAGTTACAAATAGGTGGCATTTTATTTCAACTCTTTTTATTTTCAAGCTCCATCCCCATGTTGTTTATGTAGATTTATATGCGGCTCTTTAAATACGTAATATTTTTCGTTCCAATTGACACGTAAATCTTCATGACTAATGATACTTGAAGATAAATCGGAAATTTAATAGCCGATAACATCTTGATCAGCCCACTTCAGGTACTATAAAAAGAGTTTGAGTTTGTATATCGAAATCAGTTTGAATTGAACACTCAATTTCAGCAAGTCAAATTTAAAAGCTAAAAGAAAAGAAAACCAAAATGAAGTTCACAATTATTGTAATGTTATCCTGCTTGTGTGTCAGCTTCATCGGCGCAGCAAGAATCGAAACTGTTATCGGTGATGTTTCTGGACCTGTATTGCACAGTCTGCCAGTGGTCGAGAAACTAAACGGCATAGATTTGGCTTGGGGTTTGTACACATGGCCAGAGGTAAGTAAAACGCACGTTGGGAAAGCACAACACACCCCATGCAACGTCATTGCAATCTCATTTCTCGATGTGAAATACTTGATTTCATGGAATTTCTTTTTCTTTTTTGTAACAGTTTCCAGGGGTGGACATAATCGTCGGAATTAAATTCATTGACGATTTTCGACCATCAAAATTTCAAATCTTTAAAGGAAAACTTGGCGTTGACAGACAAATCAGTATCATCATCGAAGATTATGCACATGATCTCAACAGCACTTTGGTATTTTACGGCAAAAAATTGTAAAATCCTTCGCACCTGTTTGTGCGCTAATGATTCGATATCCACAATCCTGTTTGTGTTTTCAAAGATGTTGTAAAAATGTAGTTTCTAAAAAAATCTAATAAAGACATTGGGTTCCAAGTTCCCAGTATAAAAATGAACTAATGATGCCATGAGATAGTGCTCCTCAAAAAAGTATGGGTTAGGGAGGTTATTTTCAATGTGCATGATTGCAATCATGCGCAAGGGAAATAATACATAACAACTAATCGTGCTTCATTCCTTTATTTGGCTGTTTTCGCAATCAGGTGTTCACCTACACTCTCCATATCGATCTAGATATCGATAGAACCCCTCTATCATAAAGGAATGCAGCGTGGATTTGATATAAAAATGTAATACTGTCCTTCAGGGGACAAAACATCTATCAAGCACAACACAAACACTCATGATGTCTATAGACAAACAACGGTATACCGTTTACAATTTGGATCGTGAACGATTTAATAAACATTTATCTAATAATCCTGATTTCATTTAAAGTTATTAGCTCTAGTTCATGCAAGCTTGAGTTCTTGCATGATGATACTATTACTCCGAATATGAATATGTCAAATGTGCTAAATATTCGGTGTGGATATGACAGTATCAAATTCCATAGTTTTTCATTCTTTAAACTTGCTTAACCATTTTTCCCTTTTTCGGGTTTTGTTTGACACTTTTAAGCTAGTTGTTTGGTTATTGTGCGGATATTTTTTTAAACGTCCAACTTCAAAATATTGGGCATTAAGTCATTTGGTTTGTTTTTGTCTGTAAAATGAATAGGATCAACTCAAAAAGTGTCAAGCCAGTGACAGCTCCTTGCCGATGTGTGTAATTCGGGTTTTTTTCACTAGCTTTATTCTTGGTTCTTCCAAAAAAACTCAAAAATGCCATTCAAATTATTTTGACATTGTAAAATAAGGAAACCATTTGGTTCCAAAGGGAGCTAATAAAAATGTGGAATGTCATGAGAATTTTTTCAGATCAGATGGTAGGCACAGGCAGATGCTGTAAATACGCTGTAAAGACCTTTGAAAAAAATTAGAGTTCAAGGAACCTGTTCATTTATTGTTGCCTACAATCGAATGATAAAAGTTTATAACAGTTTCCGTAAACAATTTGTAATTCAAATTTGAGTGCAAAACAGTTGACTTGTTTTGAATGCCAATTTAATACTTTATTTATATGTTTTGAGCTCGTTCGAATCGATGGTATTTATTGGCTTATGAAAACTATTGAGCATTGCCATTCTAAAGTGCTGCAAAAAAAATGGCCTGAACAGTGTCGACTGATATCACTTTCAGTTGACTCAACTGAATCGAGCTTAAAAGTCAAAAAAGTTGAAATAAAATGTCACCTATTTGTAACTCGCGTGCATTGTATGTGGATGCTTGAAACTAAATTTAATCCAAAAAATATCGTTTTGATCTAGTGACATGTGCTCCGGAGCTGTTCTGATCAAAAGGCTTTCAATTCATTTGTTTTTTTTTTCTGTCGCAAATTTTCATTTAAAAATTGAAACACAAGTGCTTTAATGTCAATGCAGATATTGTTCGTGTGACTAGCCCATAACTGTGGATAAAGCATTTTTTTTCGTTATTTCCATTTAACCATTCAACAAAAACCCAACAGTTTTTATTTGGAAATTGGCGCAAAAAATCCATTTTTAAATATTTTTCTCGCTAAATTGTAACCTATAATCACAACTCACGAGTTTTTTTTTTTGGTTTTGCCTGGAAATTTAATTAAAAACGTACGGTATTCTGAATGGCACGCATTTGATGAGAACAACAATAACAACAACAACAAAAAGTGTTGAAAATATGATATGAGCGCAAAATGTGTATTTATAAATGAAAGCCAAATAAATGATTTGACGTGGCGAATAAACGCGATGGACAAAAACAAATCGACGCAACAAAAAAAAACGGCGCAGTTTGAAAATTGAAACAAACATAAACAGAAAAGCCCATTATCCGGGAAAAGGCCTCACATGTAGTCAATAAAAAGTGATGCCCCCCAAAAAATTTGCAACAAACAAACTGAAAAATAGACTGAATAAATGGACATGAACGTAATAACAAACAAACGAGAATCAACACGCACCCAAACAAAAACAAAAAAAAACACGAACTGTAGCGAGTTGAACGCTTGAGCACCCAGAAGCCATATAAAATAATAGCTCACATTTAAAAATATTTGCACAATAGACATTTTTGGGGTGGAGGAATGGCGTTAGTGGACATCGGGGAGGGGATGATGGTAATGGTGGAGGTGATGACAGCAGCATGGTTTTGTTCAGATAGACGATGATGCAGTAAATACGATGTGCGTGTGCGTGTGTGTGCATTATTGCATGCATGGCCGATTGTCCGGTTGTGTGCGCGTCCGTATTTTGTCGTCATTTTACGATGAAATGTTAATTTTATCTGCATATTTGCCATTTCACACTCGAACAAATGATAAAACACATCTCTGTCTCATCGAAGCATCGAATGCACGAAATGTAAATTGTGAAATAAACAAACAAAACTCACGATGTGTGTGCTCGGTAGTGTATGAATGTGCTTTGTGGTGGCTGTTATCTATTTACTATTGAAATGCGGTTCAATTAATTCACATATATATTCATTAATTGTCTAGTGTCCGCACAATGACGGGCTCAGATAAATTTCCATCCATATATTTTATTGATCCATTACTATGGGATCCGAACGCCACAATGGCGTTATGACACACACACACAAACCGTTTCTAAAGCATTTAGAAATTGCTTGAGATTTCAAGTCATTTCGTGCATCGCCTTCGAAATTGTTTGAATAATGTCGGCCATTTGGCCAGTTACAATCTACATCAATATTAGTCGTTCAATGGGTTGATAGATGCATTTTCGGTTTTATGCAAGTGCTGACACGAAGGCGTCATTGCAATTTACAGCATTACTCAAGATCAATTAACCATTTCCCAATGAAATTGTTCCCATTTATTTGGGTTCGAAAATAAATATTTGTATGCAGACACACATTGCAAAATCCGGTGCATTGATGTAATAAATGATTGACCATGTGTTTGTATTGAGATAGCTACCGCTTGTGTGTTGCGATGCTATTTGACTAAATTGGCAATTTCGAATAATATTGCTGAACCACGGAAAGCGCATCTAAAATGCCATTCGATTACAAATATTGTTTGGTTCAAATGACCACAAACTGTTGACTATGGCTGCATCAACAATATCTCTAACTCTATCAAATGTAGAGGCATTCACTTGGCGGCTTACATTTCAAAAGATGTCCGCCAAAAACCAAGTTCATCTTTAATTTGTTCAACTTCAATTCATCCTGATCCAAATCCTAATTCGGGGCTGTAAAATTATATTCATTTTTTGAGAGGAGGATTTCGGATTCATTTGGACTAGTTCGAATCGGGTCGATCGACGACCTAACGTCCGATGGATACCGCTAGTGTTACATTGCATTACACAAGCATCATCATCCATTGTAAATTGACTGATGTTGCATTACATGTGGAGCCATCGATAGCATGTATTTTGACATATTAATAAAAGATTATTTATATCAATATTATTGTGTATACATTGAGTAAAGCCGAAATAAATTGCCAGATATCTATGAAATATATTGGAAAAGACCCTTTACAAAAATCTCCATCACCCGCACGCGCGTTCCGATAAATAACAAAAAAGTGAAATGATTAATAAATGAAAAATTGTAATTAATATGCAACGATAATTATGTATTTATCTGCGATGTAAATGAATGTGGAATCGATAATAAATTGTATATTTAAGCTGAAATCCAAATCGATTTTTGTTTGCTGTTGCATCAAACGGGAAAAAATGAAATTGAAAATAAATTAAGACAAATGATGAAAATGGCGTCAATTTTTGTGGCAATCGATTTTTTTTTGTTTGTTTGAAATCATCCAATTTTAATCTCGATTCCTCTATTTAATAAAGCGTTTCAAATGAATTCCGTTTTTTATATGCGCAAATCTAAAAAAGTTAACTTTTGCAATAATTCCGATTAAAATGAGCCGACGAAATAAGTGGAAGGCAGCAATTTATTTTTCAACCATTGTCCATTAGCCGAGTAAATATAAAAACTCGATTGACCCATTAACAAAAATAAAAGAGTGACTATTGATTTAAAGTGGCTTTGCCATTTTAACATTTTATGAAACAAAAAATCGGATGAATTTAATCCATCCCTAGATCCGATCCATTCGCTCCTCTCGATTCAAATAGGTCAGGTTTTAACAAATCACACAAATACAAAATTGTATAAAATGCAAAACAAATTGCACTGAATGCACACAAATATTGCAAATTTAATGCATTCAAGCCGAGCATCCGATTCGGTGAAGCAAATCCAAATTTGCCAACAACAACAACAACAACAACAAAAGAACCGAAAAACAACTGAATATTTTTCTGAACAATACATCATCTGCGGCCGATGAGCTGGTGTTCCGGTGAGCTAATGCATTTCCACCGCTAAAATCAATTTGCACCAAAAATGCAACATCAAATTCATGCATTGATTGATAGCTTTTGATAAATATTGCCCAGTTCCATGAACCGGCTACTCGCGACCCATTTTATATATTGAATTTATTTTGAAAACCGACCAAAATTAAAACACCACTGGAAAAATCAACTCAAAATATTCATGCAAATACCATTCTAAATCCATTGAACAATTTTTCAATGGGCTTTGTTCAACAAAACAATTACATTTAGTTTTTTCTATGATATATTTATTTGGTTGTTGATTCAAATGGTTTTTTTAGGGTGATTTTTCACTGAAATGAAAGCAAATTTGCGTTGAATTGCAACGACCGGAAAACTGGTCTTTAAACAAATTTGATTCAAATGGAGTGAATTGTTTATATACTCGGAATGGCTTTAGGTAGTGAACAATTCGGAGCGGGTATTTAAAAAGGTGATTTGGTCCGATTCCAGGGTAATTTTTTATTCCGGACGCCAAAAAATCATTCCGAAAAAATGTGCGATTTTGAACAATTTTTCGGGGCATTCAAAGCTTTGCTATGGATTAGGTGTAGTTTGGCAATATATAATCAGGCTTAGGTCATGTTGATTCAATAGCTTAAACATTCACACAAAACAGTAGACAGCTATCAGTATGACTCTTCATCACGATGATACTATCTGCAGATAGTTACAGTAATCCATTCATTAAACAGCCGGTGTATTTTGTGCGCATATCTCCAAATGGGTTTTCCATTAACTCGATTTCAATCGAAAATCGGAATTGTAATAATATTACAATGGGGCATTGAATGTACGAATTCTCAAGGCGTTTTCAAGCACACGGAACAAACGCATACACACAACACTGTTAATTAAAGTGTCAGTAGAATTTAATTACATCAAATTAGAGAGATGTAACACGTTCACGGCCGTTGCAATCGGCCGTTTCGATTTCGATTTATACACATGTGACAACCAATTCAAAATCCGTTATTGAACCTGAATATACAATCACGCTCGAAATGTGTGTATCATTTGACATTAATGACATTTTACTAAATATGAAGACGAATTCTATTCACTCAATGTCGCCCAGTTGATTTCAAGCGATCCAGGCATCCGTTTCACATTGAATTTTGCAGATGCGAAACTATACACAATGAAACTGTGGATTCACAAAAACGTGAGCATGTAGCAAATGCTCCCCCCCCCCCACCTTTCTCCCCTCCCTCGTACTTGTGCGTTTCTTGTCAAATTGATTTCCCATTCAATTTCCAATTTAAAGCAAATAATAATTACACATTACCAATGTTCCATTAAGCAAAATGGGTGCGCTGATAGGTGTATTGGGTTGATGTTGCCCATTCAATTCAAATGTACTGAATTCTTTACGGAAAATACGTAAATTAACATCATCGACAACAACAGGCCATTTTCAATGTTGTGTGTAATAATAATTTCCGTGCTGTTGCTTTCTTGCTGTGAGAGTGAGGCAAAATGGCAACCGATATAGTATATGGAACCATCAACATTTCGAATACGTCGGGAATATGTGTATCCAATAATTTCGCATATTGCGTTTGTAATATGGAATTTATTTCGGATTGTTACATGGATAGTGCATTTGTTTTCTCATTAACATGATTATGTAAAATAGAACTTTATTGCAATACCATTTCACACCATTTTCAGCACATATCCGGTTGATGTGTGTAGTGTGTAGTGTATTGCACAATGCGCACACAGAATGTGCACACGGCAAAATGCATCGCTTTCCATTTACATTTGCACCGTAACCGGTGGATTCAAATCACAATTTATTGATGCCGACATATGGAATACATTTGTCGGCGCAAATACAACGAACTGTTTATCAATTTAATAATCATGGTTATTTGGCTATTGCGGGCTATTGGAATATTTAGCATACTTTTAGGGACACCTTTTTTTTCTATGCGATGGAGACACTTTTAAACTCGTTCATAGAATCATATGTATTATTTCGCTGTTATCGAACAATATTTTCACATTCAACTGGCGGAACTTAAAAAAATCGAAATCAGTTGTGATACAGACGATGTTATATATTTTTGAATGGCAAGATTAGAAATGTTTGATAAGAAGACATTTATAGAGCTTTCAATCAAATTGAGCTACAGTGAGTGAATATTCTAAAATTGATCATTAGAACTCGTATAAATCAACTTTTTAAATAATGGAGATGAAAACAGATGGTTTAACATTTATTGTCTATTAGCAATATCTCCATTTGGGATTAATAAATTCCGATAAGACTCTCGATGCGAACTTTGCTGATCAAAAATGAATGCTAAAACTTGTTCTCAAAAGGTTCAACAGATCGACAGAAGAATGATATTCTTACAAATCGTACGGACGAATGATATTTTTTTTAGTATTAATCTAATTCCGATAAAGAATTGTTTTATTATATTAAACACTTTTGCATCTAAAGACGTAATTTGATTTAGTGTCATGTATTGGGAGCTAGAGAGACTTCAAATGATTGATTGACTCCGTCAGGAATTTAAATTATGTGATTATCTTGCGCTAGAGTCTAGACTCTAGACATTGCGCAGTAATCATCTAATACACAGCACTTAATATATTTTCTAAACGGTGATAGATCCTATGGACAATCCTGCGTAAGTAATTCGCCTACGGATAGACAAATTGTGCTCTTTGCAATTGAAAACACTTGAATAGTTTCAGAGGAATACGCAATAACACCCTAGAACCGGTACTACAAATAAGCAAAATTATGTGAATTTTTGCTGAAAGTCTCTGAACAACAGATTTTGCATCTTTAGGAATGATTTTCTCTAGGATTTTTTTACTAATGAAAATTTCGTTGACGAGGTCATGATTTTATAATTATTTAAAAAAAATATGCTTCTAGTAACGTTAAATCTAGCGTTAAATCAAGAGACTTGAAGAGGTTTTCAAGAGAAATTGAACATTTTATTGACATTGTTGAGAATTTTATTTCTTTAATATAAAATCCTTGCAAATCATGATTTGATGAGTTAAAAGTCCAGTCCGATGACCTTGATTCGATCAACTTTCACTTTTAACATTAGTGCACATCTGTTGTTAGAATTCTCAAGGTGTTTTCCTTATCAAAATACAATGTTGTATCTGATTGATAAAATAGATGATTGTTACGTCACTTTTGATAAGTGACACGTTTCTTTCGAAGAAATGTTTCCTATATAAGAATAGAGTTATAGTGAAAGTAGATCAGTTGACAATCGCAATTTTCCATTGAAAAGTTAAACGTGAATCAAAACAAATTAAACATGAACTTCAAATTGCTCCTCGCCTTTGCAGCTGTTATCTTCTTTGCCTTTGTTGCAAACAATGAAGCTGGTAAGTTGATTTACTTGTATGTGACCAAACGAATCATTTGATAATAAATGCTTTTTCATAAATCAAGATGCCGCTGCTCCCCCAAAGACGGACTGTGTTGCCCCTTCAGGATTTAAATGCAAATTCCATTGCAGTTTGAGAGCAAAACATGGACGTTGTGGATACTTCGACCGATGCGAATGCTATGGAAACATCCACGAGAAGCCATAGAATAATTGTTTTTTGTTAAAATGTACAAAAATGTAATTTAATTGATCTTAAATGTAAATTCAAATTTGTCTACGCGAATAAACGGTATTGATGATTGGGTTTTATGGAAATTTTACGCTTTTTTTTATTGTTATCTGTATCCAGCACTAAAAAAAGGTAGAAAAGTGTCTGACCACCTGTAGTGTGTGCGTACCAGATATCAACAATTTTACAGATATTCACATGGCAAGCAATTGATTCGAGAGAAAGGTGGAATTCGTGCCAAAATAGCTAATTAATATTTTTTTGTTTTACTTCAAATATTACACTCTATTTTGTTTCAATCAAATGTATAATTCAAGTGCAATGCTCCCATCATCAGGGAGTTTAAAAAAACAGACAAAAACAACAGCTTAATTTAAAACAAAAATGTAAATACCATTGAAGCAAAGCACATATGAATAATGTAACACAGCCTCTCACCTCCTGCTCGCACTAACAGTAATTTCCATAAGCGAGAGAAGGAGGTGAGAGGCTGTGTTACATTATTCCGCCAAGCCCGTCATATTAACCAATTAAACAACTAGTAACAAACATTTTCTGTTCCTGAATACTGAATAAACTAAATATTTGTACCTTATATTAAGAAATATATTTCACAAATGAATCTTATTAACAATTGCTTGGTGGCAGCTCATTTATTGATTCTTTATGTTCATATGAATTCTGAAAAGCGACACTTTTCTAACTAGATATAAAAAGAAGCAAGGAGAAGAAACAAAGGCCGGCATTATTATCAACATTCATTACATTAGTTCCGATTTGAACTACAAAATTGCATTCATTCTGTTTATCGAAATGAGGGCGCTCGCGTGGTTCAGCAGTATACTGCAACCTTTTGACAAGAAAAGATTTGTTGAGAATTTCAGTTCCAATTTCTTACTTTCAACGTTAATAACAAAAAATGAACTTCAAATGGTTATGAGTTTTTGCTTTAGTTCCATTTTTTACCATTATCTCTGACCATGGTTACCAGCTCAAATAGACTGTGTAGTGTAGGCGCTTCAGGTTTTGCATGTAAATTTCACTGTAGCTTCAGAGCCAAATATGGAAGATGTGATGATAATGGAAACTGTGAATGCTATGGATCCATCTTTGATTTAATTAAGTGATCTTTACAAAAACATGTTTAAATGTGGCATAGTCATGATGACATTTGAAATAAGAGTTTAACTTCCTTGAACGCGGTTGATTTCCTATTTAAATGAAAATTCGTGCTATTCTTTACTTTTTATCAAATTTCAAGTGACACTTCATAATTTTTTATCACGTTTTATTAAAATAGTACATACTTACCGTATTATATAACTTACGCTAAATAACTTGCGTAAATTCGAAAATTAGTTATTTATTATTTTGTGCGGTTCAAGATAAGATATTACCAACTATATCTCCTCATATGGAAATTGGTTGAAGAATTATTGTTTTCTATAGTTGAATTTTATCTGCAATCAGGCGCAGTACTGTAGCCAGATTCAAATATGGTCTAATCATTAGGATCATTTGAAAAAAGAATTTCTTACGCTTCATCACTTTTCACTTTGTTTGAAGATTCAATGTTGACCAGATTGTTATGTGTTCATATAATATACTAGAGGATATTGATGTCCAAACTGTGTACTACACAGCTTGAGTGTTGAGACCGAAAATTAAAATTTTTTATCTTCGAACTTGTCCATTACATGTGATTCGTAGGTCGATTTGATGAATTTAATGGTGACTTGGGTATTTCAGATCGATAACTTAAGTTATCGATAATTGTCAATTTTACTATCTTTAAACAAACTTGTAACAATCTATTCACTTGAAAACGGTTGCAAAGTTCAATGTGAATTAATTGAAATTTCTACCAAACCACTCAAGAATGCGAGAATGACACCACACTTTACTTTTTGTCCACTGCGTTGTGCGTGTTTTTCATGGTACAATTTATGATTCTGATTGGATTAACTTTGACATTTTTTCAACTCAACGTTACAGCGTTAGTAAGTGTTTGTTATAACTCTGATTTCGATAAATTTCCATTTCAAATCTATGAATGCATAAAAACCTTCACAAAAAAAAGAAACATGAATGGGAATCCGCACAAGATAACACACAAGAGCAAGGCAAAGGTGTGCCAAACAAAAATCTCCAAAAATCCTATGGCAATGCTAATTCAATTATGATGCATCGAACCACAATTTTGTGTATTTTCAATAGCAAATTTACGTTTACCTCTTAAAATTTGATTGAAAGGTGCATTCAATTAAATCATAACTGCGAGCAAACCAAGCCGCATAGATGTATCTTTCGGTTGGTTGTGTTGGTGCTTTTCATAAATTCTAGTTCCATGCACAAAATCGATAGTGTATCAATGTGAAATGCGTCCAAATGCAAACATGCGAAATTCCGTCTATTTGAATGAGAAACATGCCCGTGGCGCAATGTAACAAAAGCCTAATGGCAGTAAAATCAGCATCGTGCACACATTGTGATTGTGGTATCCGGTCTATCAGCGTCCATATCCAATCCATACTTCAATTGCAATTGCATAGCAAAAACAGTCAACAAAATTGTAAATTGAATGATAATGAATAAATGTGCGTGCGCGTTGCAATATTCCGGTTGAATGAAGCCGACCACACAGCCAAATGGTAATTATAATTTGAAAATTGTTCTTATTTATTCATTTTTTTGTTGGAATCTTTAGCATTTGAATGCATTTGCATTCTCTCAAATCTCACTCTCAAGTTCAATTCCCCTTCCGCCCCTCTCGCTCCATCGTTCTAGCTCTCGCGAACATTCGTGTTACACCATTCAGAGATGTAAAATGTACACAAGTGCTTCATTTCAAAGCGTTTTGGTCGTATTTCTATTTATCGATTTTTCGAACACAAGCCCATTTTTCCGGTCATCTTTGGTCAAGCTAGTTGAATATTGCATTTAGTTACACACATTGATAACCACAATTGGTTAACTCTTGGAAACTCTGGTAAGTAACGCACTTTAGATAAATGCATAAAATGCATTTTCCATTTGGTAAAATTGGTTTGAGTTGGTGGCGGTCAGTTGCATCTCAGCACTTCGCCGGTTAATGCGGTTACAATGGGTTACATCGGCTCAAATAGTAGGTTTCAATGTATTTGCACTTTGCACACATGCAAGTTAGCCATGATGACCATGCCCGGATGATGATGATGTTGATGATGCTTTGAGCTCTTACCGAACTCACTCGTCGAAAATCTATTTGATGTAAGGTTTTTGTGTGAAATTGTGTAAGTTCAAGCAGCCTTTCGATCGGATCATTTATAATGAATGCGGTTTTTGCGTTGCTTGGATGTAAAACGCTTTATGATTTTGCGGTTTTCATCCACTTTGCCAATCGCAAAATTTGCACTATTGGCAAATGCCAGCGGCGCATTCATGATCTAGAGAATGTGTGTATGTGTGTGTGTATGAGAGAGAGCGAAAGAGGGAGATATTGTGATTTGATTCAAAATCGAACATATCGATACACGAGAGATACACCGGGCCTTCAGGCCATTTGACAATTAATTCGAAATGCGTAGCTTACGTTTAATAGATCCAATTTTGAGACGCACGTGTATTTAACAGGCCGTTTCTTGTTCTATTCAACAGCCAGTCGTTTGTGATTTGCCTTGGTAGGGCATTGAAAGTGATGCGATAACATCGTTGGAATCGAAGGAAAGAGAATTCGCCTGCCACCTGCTTGATCCACCTCCCTCGCATCGCCACCTCCTGTTAATGGCCGACCAAAACACATTTGCCAATTGATTAGCTGATATTTTAGATTCTTCACTTGCATTCACATGAAAATGTGCATTGTAACCACTGGCGTTTATTTGCATTAATTCAATCAAAAACCATTGTCTTTCAAACTAAAATATCGGTTGCCGATTACACTGAAATCAAAGTGCTTCAACCATTTTACATTACCCAACCACATGGTAATATGGCCTTGTCATTACAACAAATGTCGAATACAACATTGAAAGTGAAGAGCCCAAAAGAATGACATTACACACACACAAAATGGAATAATGCAGCGTTTTGTTTGTTGTGGCTCGAAGCTAAAATTTCAAAATCTGATTTACCGCTTTTGCCAATGCATTTGATTGTGTTTTTTTTTTCACTGTCATATTTTACAATAAATAATAAGAATCCTCGAAACTTGATAGCATTTCAGCGGGAATCAAGAGCAAATTAAATCATTTTCCATTGTACGCGATGGAGAATAGAGATGGAAAAGTTTCATCATTGCGCCGGGTTTATTTCAATGATGACAATGTTTTCAATGTTTAGCAAACGGAGAGTGCCACTTCATCGAAATGAATTAAAATTGTCATCCGAGACGGAGCGAGTGTATAAAACATTGGCACATTGTAACGACCCACTCACACAATGGGGAGCAGAACAGAAAGCTGAGGCTGATGTAATTTCGATGGTTTGGGATCATTACCATCGGAATGGGTTACGTGTTCGATGCACAAAGTGCTCATAAGTCACGAAGGTAGAGAGGTATTTGATTCACGTGTACGTCATACACTCAGTTTCTCTTTCGATTAAATATCGCTATCACTCTTTCTCTCTCTCGCTCGCTCGCTCGCTCAAGAGATAAGTATACAAAGTATCGCCTGATGGCATTGAGTTACTTTGGTTTTTAGAAATGCACTGGGTTTGAGCTGCAACCAAGTGCAATATTGACTTTAAACCCGCACCCGAAACCTTCAGCATACGATACTCGTAATTGAATCTATCATTTAATGTAATCTTTGTCATATGTGTGGAGTTAAGTTTCCTATCGAATCATACACATACACGTAATCGAATATTCAACGAAACTCAAGTCTAGACAAAGCAGAAACTATTTTGATTGTTTCAATCAAGAAAAACCAGAACCCAGATGAACAATGCACTCGATGCAAAAGGAACACGAACACGAAAACCAGAAATCGACAAAATGTGAAAATTGTGGCCACAATAAAACATTAAGATTACGTTTATGTCGATGTGATAAACTAGTGGCCACCGGTACACGCGGTAATGTTAAGTGTGATTTGATGCCAGTTTTAAGTTGATTTTGACGTGTCAATGTGCCGGTCTACCAGCCAATGATTCATGTTTGACTGGCAACCGTAATTCAAGATGAGTTTTGTGCGTTACCGAGGTACCGAAAGGTATTCCGGCATCACTCGATGGAAAGTCATTTGGTTTCATCAGAGAACATGTTTGTTTTTTTTTCGTCTATAAACTGAACATCTTCAAGTAGTTCTTAACTGTGTTTCATTTCAACATTTTACTCCGTTCATTTGGTTAACTGGATTCATTCTCCTAATCATTATTAATTCGAACTGAAATTCGAGTCGAAACAAACAAAATTTCATTTGAATGCATTAAAATTATCACACACACACACACAAAATGCCTAATGATGATAACAATTAAATGGAGATGAAGTGCAACAACGAACCGTTTTAATCCGTTATTCAATTTATATTCATTTGAATAAAAACTAAACAAAATTTGTTCGTATTGAACGAGTCAAAGTAGTTTCACTTTGACGCACACAAAAAAAAACGGAAAAAAATGAAATCAGAAAATCATTTTACGTGATTACATTGAGAATGGAATGACTTTAATGGAATGCCATTCGACAAGAGCACGTATTTCTTGGCTGCTGTGCGTGACATTCAATTCATTTCGGTAATTATTTAATGTAGTGGGTAATTTGTAATAAAAATTCAAGAAAAGGGGAGAGAAACAGAAAAACTACAGAGAACGAAATGAATCTCAAAACTTGGAGAGAAAAAACAAATTGAATGGATTCCCGAACGAGATGAAATCAAATGATAATGGCTCATTTTGATCCGCATTGTAGTACAATCATACCTAAACACTACTTCGCATTACAGTGAATATTGTTTGAATTGGTATAAGTTAAAATCAGTTTGAAGAAGAAAATAAAACTCGAATTTCACATTTTTTGATTTCCATTTCAACTCTGTTGGCTTTGAGTAAATAACGTGTAAAATTATATACGTATACGGAAATTATGATTATGGTACGGCTTCATTTGTATGGCTTTGTCAAGAGGGAAGGCCAATATTTTATATTGACTGTTATTACTTTTCCGCACATGAAATGTGCTCAGGAAAAGTATTGGTTTTGCCCCAACAATTCAACTCCACATTGCTTGAGTAAATGATAACCTATCGGGCTCAAATTTTTACCAGAGTCTCAGTTCACCATGGGAACAAATCTTGTCTTAGCACTTTTTTAATTTGGATACTCGGTTCTGGTAGCTCCGGTGCAAAATGGCGTCGTCGTCGTCGTCGTCGTCGACGTCGACGTCTCAAATCCCAAAGTGACAAAAGCAAATTTGTTCAGAATTATCACCGCATGTTTCCTATTGAATTTGAGCCATATTGGTATAGTCGTTCCGTAGTGGCGTGCATTCAAGTGCACGTGAGTCGGGTTTTCAGTACATTTTTACACAAAAACTGATTTTCACTTTTTTGACTCTGCTGGCCGTATTTTTCTTTGGAATTTCATGGAGCTTGCGTCGTTTGAAACATATTCAAGTCTTCTTGATGTTTTACATATTCGAACAATGCACAAAAATATCTTTATGCCCAAAAATCAAGGAATGTGAAAATGTGTGAAAATGGACGAAATTCTTAGAAAATTGAATTGTGATGTGAATTCCTCAAGAAAGGAGTCTCAAGTTGCAAATTGAAACATGCAAATTTATTTTATTGTGAAAAATATTGAATTCTCAAAAGAATAAGTCAGAGTTTAAAATTGTTCTTTTGTGAGTTTTCATCCACGTATTATTGCTGTAGAGACCTTAACGGTAGCGGTCCCGTCACATTTGTGGAGACAGGCCTTCAATTGTTTTGAAACAGATTGGCTGTCTACACAGCGCCATCTCTGTTTCATCACTTCAAGGGTTCAAAGTGCGTATTCCCGTCTACATCCCCTCTCCATGATGGGGAGGTGAGGTTCGGGGCTGAGAATTGGTATGGATGCTCCCCCTTTGGCTAGAGTGTCGGCTCTAGTGTTGCCCTCCACGTTAGAGTGAGCTGGGGCCCATATTAGAGAGAATTCTCTGGTCCAAGATTTCTGCCGAGACCAATAACACACATCATTTGAGGCTGATTATTTTCCCCTCATTATTTTGCTTTGGCAGCTTGGGCTATGAAAATTGGCACTTTTGATTACCGAGATCACTTTTATATCGACCATTCAGCAAAATACCATCGGGTTGCTGCTCCGTTCTATATTGTTTGAAGTAAATGTCATTTTTAGCGCGGAGAGCATCCATATGTATAACACATGTAGATTGGCGCCGAATTTTTCATGGGCACTTTGTACAAATCGAACTGTTAGCTACGTTTGAGAGAACTGATAAAGTGTTCTACAAAAGATAGTCAAAATCTTTCAAACTGTTGAAAAAATAATAATATTCCACAAAACCTGAGTTGTTTTTCATCAAAAAATGTTTTTAGTTTGAGTTCACATCAAGGGGCAAATCACTTGTGGCATTACAATGTTTTCAAGTAGGCATTTCTGGGCATTACTGAGCATTACTGGTCATTAATCGCAAGAAAATGCATTAATTTCAATATATGCAGAACATAGCGAAATCTCAATATGTCACAAAAGTAATTCCAACATTTGACAGTAATGCCTGTAATGCACACAGTAATGCCCACGAAAAATGTAATGCCCAATAAGCAAGAAGTAATTCCATTCTCGAAAATTGAAATGGCTTGTCAAATTTTGACGTTTGAAATTTGAATACTGAGAGGCATTACTCCACATTGAGAGGCATTATCGGCATTACATTGAATTTCGGGCATTACATTCAAAATTTGAGGCATTACTGACAGCGAAGGCATTACTTTTATGTGATCTGCCCCTTGGTTCACATTTAGTTTATTAAAGGTCCAATAATAATCGTTCGATATATTGCTATAGTGGGTGTTTTAATTTGAATCATATTAAAACCTGTGTTTTGAATAAATTCAACACCAAAATTGTATGCAATTGTAATAGTATGTTCATTGGTGTGAGAAATGCTAAATATCATTAATTCCGGAACACGCACGCACGCACGTGCGTCAAAACTTGTTGTTCACATTCTTGACGTTCAATTCCAGAGTAAATTTACTCAAGTGCATTGGAGTTGAGCTTTAGCGGCAAAATCAATTAATTTTCCTAAACATATTCCATGTACGGAGAAGTAATGACTCCATATAGCGCCATGACTCGTTTTCAAGCCGATGAATAATCAAGGCTTTTGGCGTAGGCTGATATAAAACGTAATAACTTTCAATACGCCAACACATCTTTAATACTGTTTTTTTTTTTCGAATTTTATTCAATTTCTAGAAAAAGCTACAAGATTAAAATTTGAATCGTCAACTTCTTCTCTCCACGTGGCAACCAAAAGTAACTTGGAATTTGCGAATTTATGAGTGGAAGCGGCAAGCAGATCCTTAATTGTATACGTGATATCAAAAACTACATCATCAGAGGTGTTATCCGAATCCTTAATTTGAATGGTAATTCTGGCATTTTTATCCAAATTTGGGAAGTAAAATGTTTCGTCCAGAGTCACCCAACCAGCCGCATCAATTGTTACTTGTGTCGCATACATAGTATCACCCGCAGTAATTTCCACGTATGGATCACAGAATTTTCCATTGACACTTAAGGTGCCCCAATCCATGTCACATACATTACCATTCGGTAAAAGTTCGGCCAAAACTGCACCCACGGTGATAGTTAATAGACCGCGACCTTCATCATTAATACGATAACATTATTTATAGATCATAGAAATTAAATGAATTTACAATTACCTGTTGGTGTCATTGTTCTGTCAGGATCAGCTTTACATAGACGATTAACTCTATTATACGCTTCAGTGAATGCTGTTTCTAGACGTTGTCGAACCAGTCGAAAATAGTCCTTCACACAGTAATAAGCATTTCCTTCATCACGATAGAAGATACTTTTATTAACTGCCAGATCATCTTTCATGAACATATAATTAAATTTTTCATCATTAGCATGGGCATTTACGCGACCGATATTTCCTTGACCGGTAGGTCCAATGGATTCATATACAATGCCACCAAATTGGTTTATTTCTGTTTCATATGAGCCACTGCCTCTTTGGCATGCCACAGAAGTTTTGGGGTGTTTGAGTGAATTAACTGGATCGAGATTTTGCCTGGCAAATTTTTTCGCATAAACATATTTGTTACTGTAGCTGAATTTTTCGAAGTCTGTTGCTACTTGAATTTGCAGCATTCGATTCAGTGCGATTGGTTTGAAATACATTTGAATCGTATTTGCAAGATTGCATGGAACCTTAGAATCGGCTTTAATCGCTGGCGTTGCAATTTTTTCCATGAAAAATTCAACCAATTTCGGCAAAGTAAGTAATATTGGTGCGGCAAGTGCTGGATATTTATGAAACGGTGATTTTACATTGGCAAATGTATTGATCACTTCAAAAAGTCTTAGCTCTGCGCTTATAATCGTACTCTCAGATGCATTTATTTTCCGAACAGCATATTTAATCGTGGAAATTAAAATGTCCAAAGTGAATAAACGATCGTTAACAATCTGACTTGATACCTCCCCAACTATGGCCTTTGCCATAGAATTTGTCGCATGTTTACCATTCGAATCTGCTTGCAGAAATGCTATGGTATTTGACACGGCATGAATAGCATTCGAGATTTCTGATAGGATTGGAATAAGACTCATAAATGTTGTAGCAGCTGTCGAAACAGCAGCAATGGTTGGAGCATTAGATGAACCGCTTGACTTGGACAATTCTGCACCCAATGATGCCGGTTGATGGTCATACAGTTGAAATTCAATTTCATTGGATGGAATACCATCACAACTGATGTGCGCAATGAAAGTTAACGCTATGAATAGCTTTAAATGAAATGATTGAAGGGTTTTAATTAGGAATTTTTTTAACGAAAAAAATAGGCCAACAATTTGTGAAATATTTTAACAATTGTGTGACAAATGCAATCCATTGCAATGGATGCGATTGAAAATTCCATACCTTGGCTGTCATCTTTAAAGGATTAACATTTGGATTGATTTCACTAGCAAGAAACACCTGGTTCAAATCGAACTGTTACAGCTACGTTTAAAAAAACTGATAAAGGCTGGCGTTTAGGGAGGCTATTTATATTAAATTTCAAACGTAGCTTGATGAATTCACATTTACTTATTAAAGGTGCTAAAGCGGGTATTTTAATTTGAGTCATATTAAAACCTGTTTTTTTTTAATAAACCGAACACCAATATAGGATGTAATACTATATTCATTGTTGGAAAACAAACTAAATATCATTAATTTCTGATCGCGTGCAAATTTTTGTTCACATTCTTAGCCTTCAATTTCAGATTCCAGAGTAAATTCACTCAAGTGCATTGGAGTGTGGCAAAACTAATAATTTTCCCAAACACATTCCATGTACGGAGAAGTTATATCGAGATAGCTCTGAGCCCCATGACTCGTTTTCAAGCCGAAGAATAATAATCAAGGCTTTTGGCATAGGCTGATATGAAACGTAATAACTTTCAATACACCAACACGTTTTTAACCCTCTGGTGCATTGTTCCGCCTTTTGGCGGGTTCAGATAATCAAAGATTGAACGCACCTCAAACAGAAACCCAATAAAACAATGACATAAAAACATTCGGAAATGTTGAGACTTTCAGTTGCTGCAAATCTTATGATTCTATCTTGAGCGGTTGTTGAGTTATAAGCATGAGCGTAAAAAATTTCCAATTTGACAAAAAAAATACGAATTCTTAAAATTTGACATTTTTAAACAATGGATTTCATTGTTCTGTTTCGATGTCAAATGCCCCAAGTAAACTATGCGGTTTCAAAGGTTTTCACTATTTTTCAAAGTGGTTTGAGACCAAAACCATCCTAATTAGATACCTCTAAACACTGAGATAATTTCATTAACTGGTTAATACAGAACATTTAGGCTGGGATTACTATGGGCTGAAAATTGCAGATATTTTCAAAATAAAATAAATTACTCATCAATGCGGAAAAGTCAGGATTACGAATGTAATTCAATTTATTTATGTATATGTGATTCGTTTTCATTTCGTTCGGTCGGTTGTTTTTACTTGCTGTCGATCATAAAGCCGCAGGCGGCCGCAGGAGCAACGACAGAAGAAAAACATCGATATATTGAGCAAAAGTAAACAAGTGATGATATACATTCAGCCGCATCGCTGTAATGCCGTTATTCGTGTTAGCCCGCAAAACTTGATGTTAAGGTTGCGCTCGTAGCAACGTCATAAACATTCTGGCATTTGTTTCATCGATTGAGACAATTTTGTCGTTGACGATCGTGTTTCAATCCAATATCACTGCTTGAATCACACATCTTGATATTTAAAACATTACATTGCCTATTCGGCACACACTGATTAATTGCTGCTATGACTACAGCATATCCACATGAGCACGGTGCTCAACGAATGTTTTTTTGGGATGAATTCTCACGCTTCGGTATTGCCGGCAAGGAAACACGTTGATGGTTTGTTTTTCCAACAAAATTATCGCTTCATTTCAATTCACAAGCACGTTAATTTTGGTTTTTCGTTTTTCTCTCTCTCACACAAATTGAGAGAGAGAGTCTCAATCCCACGGAAAAAAGGATGATTAATTCCAATTTTCTTGTAATTTGCACCAAAGTAAAATAACAATTTTCAAGAGTAAAACAAATTGCGTTGGAAAATTCAATGTTTAAAATCACGTTTTCATAATTTTTCATTGTAAAGAAAAACCACTGCGTTATACGTTTCGGATTTTGATGATTCAAAATGAAAATCTCAAAAATGATGAGACACAATTTAATAAAACAATAAATAACCGTAATTAACTGTTGACGAAAGAATAACAAAACGGAAAATGAGATGAGAATGTTTTTTTTCTTCAGTTTTTGTTTGTGTCACCCTCGTTGCACTCTCGGTGCTCCCGCTCGACTTTTGCGCCTTTCATTGCTGCTCACGCAGCATTGATGCGAGATTGCAATACGTCTTCATTTACATTCAACACAAATGTTTATTCCAGTTGAAAAATAAAACTAACATTTCAATTGAATCAATCAAAAGAGTTCACGGAGTTTGTGTAAATAAATTTTATTGCTTTTATAGTATGCTGAGTAAAGCGCATAGCAGTAGCATTAATTAGCGCTTGTACCATTTGGAGTAAGGAAAATCCTAAAGGAATGCTGAAAAGTAACGAAGAATCACAAACGCAAATAAACAAGCGCAACGCTCATATTTTATTCGTTGGTGATGAAGAAAAAGTGCCTTGCGGCATGATTAACCTTTGGATGTGGCAGCAATAACTAATATTTAATTGCTGTTACAGCATCATGACAAACGTTAATTTTCTTAGGCAAACAATTTCAATTTACATCGATTTCTTTTCGCATCAATCGACCGTCATCGTGTCTCTTTTCCCCCTCAGTTAGAAAAATCCTTCACTTTCAAAGCAGCACTGCAAGTATTCTAAAGCCGTTAATTTTTCAATTTCATTCATTTTCAACTTCGAGTTTTCGATGCAAACTCTCAATTTAAATCATTTTGATTTAGCATTGACAAAAACAAAAAAATTCGAATAATTCATTTCAAGTGTTATAAATTTCCTCGGCATTTATCACTCATTTACGCGAACCACAACTGCAATTACTTGCACTTCAGCTGTGTGTGTGCGCGCGAGCTGGAGCCACAGCAAAAGTGGTGATGATTAAAAATAGACGCTGGCAATCGTTGGCATTAGACTTTGGATTAACATGCAAAGCGAGCATTAGCCATCAATTGAAGCCTTATGAATGAATACAATCTCAAAGTATGGAATGCGCGTTAACCGTTCAAACATCACCACAGAATGTAACCGTAGTGGCTATTTTTAGACTCGAACACAACATAACAAGATGAGAATGAATGAAACATCAAAAAAAAATGTCATGAAAAATTGGAAATAATTTAAAACCATATAATAAATGAGAGTGTCAGCAATTGATTGAATCGGTTTTATGTGATTCATCCTTAACTCCTCCAATGGGACATAGAGCGAACGCAAAAAAAATCAAGAACATTAGATTGGCAATTACATTTTGTGCCATTTAAACTCTTTTATTAACGTTTTTTTCCCTGTCTAGATTCGCTTTGTGCGATTGTTTAGAGTGGAGAAAAGAAATGTCCAGAGTGTCTAACGAGCAACCATCAGCCATCAGAACGATAAAAACAACGGTAAACGTCCAGAGAAAGAGATGAAGAAAAATGAAGAAAATATTTGACTAGCGGACCGTTACCTCAAATGGCAATTGCTTGAAATGGGATAAAATGTCGCAATTTGATGTTTTTCTCTTGATTTTGTGTCACACACAAACACACATATAAACACGGAGCAAAGCACTTAAAAGGCATTATGTCTTCGATTTGAGCCAGTGGGAAAGCTCAAGTCACTGCCATCAACATTGTCAATGGCTCGGGCTTAAACAGGTACCAAGTATTCATATTCATTGATGGCCACCGCAAGTAGGTTAGATCTAAAGAATCCGGATTTACTTTTTAATGTAACTCTAAGCAATCTCTGTAAGAAGAACAGTGATTTTTCGCCAAATTTATTTGGTTTTTAAACCATTTCAATTGCGCCGCATCATATTTGCCTTGTATTCGTATTTTTCATCATATTTATGTTTTGAACAATGTCATACATTTTAATTCCCGATGTATTGTAATAAGTTTGGATTTACAGCCATGAATCCTGATTCAAGCACTTGCGTTGGCCATGCAATGCACAATTTTCATGTCGCATCAAGATGAGAGACGTCTGAATGGAAATGTCACCGAGAATCGACGAACAAAAACACGCAGCAAAACAACAAAAAAATGGACATATAAAAGCGCTTGGAATGGCATGGCAAGTGGAGAGTGAGGCGTCAGCCAGCTAGATCTGGACATTTAATGTTGGTTTCGACCATTTTTGTGCAAGTTCATTTTACTCGATCCATTATTAGTGCCGTTTCTTTGTGAGAATGTATGAATTCTCTTTTTTCCCGCTCGCTTCTACTCTCTCTCTCTCTCTCCCTTTCACTCAATGCATTCGAGTGTTTAGCTTCAAGCATTTTTGAGCTGCGGAAAAGCTATGCACACGTTGAAAAATAGTGAATGAAGTGTTTGCAGTGCGATAGAACAAAACAAAAAAAACTAGTAGCGGTGTGCGGTCTCTTTTCATTCGTTTTGGGTGTTTCGGGATGATGTGATGGTCGTTATCGTTGGCATATCCCATGCACAATGGCACCCGTTTGTTCAATATGCTTTTGTGTGCAATATACACACAAAAAAAAACCCTCGGTGCTTAAAATATTTTCGATGTTTGTGTTACGAACGAACGTGATTTCGTCATCTCGTCACAGCCCAGTTTATCGTTAGACACGCTTTCGCTCTCATCGTCTCGCATATTCGCACAATTATAATTATAATATTGTAACGCTTCGCTAAACTAAAATACCTGCAGGACAACAATCATTTCAGCCGGCAACATATTTTTCGTTTGCTCGTTTTCTTTGACACCGAAACCAGGGCAAAAGAGAGAGAGAAGAAAAAAACATATTGACGAGTGCTAAAGCTTGATAATTTGAATTCATTTCGTTGTGATGCAAATATGCGAGTATTACATTTGACGACTCTTTTTTTCTCAACGTTTCAATATTGTCGTTTCAACAGAAGCATCCTTTTCCCATTAGATTGTTGATATTTTTTTTGTGTGTGTCGTCGCATCAAATTTATCGTGGATATGAATATTTACTGACGAGAAACGTCTGTTTTATGGAACATACCGATTTACACATGCACATAAAATGGATTTTGCTGGAGTTTTTTTTGTGTCTCCTTCTTTTTCGTTGTATTTTCAAATGCATATTGGTTTTCATTTTCTCATCATCATTCATCGACATCCCATTTAAATAGAAAATATGGTCTTTGTTTTGCGGCCATTTGGATACAATGGATTTCTTGCAATTTTCAATACACACACACACACATCTCGTGGCTTCTCTTTTGCTCTCATCGACCATAGCAGAGCAAAAAAAAACTATCATAAAACACAATGTAGCCCGGGTATTTCAGCACACCGAATAAAAGCAATGGAGCGTGACATAAACCACACATTTGCGTACATACGAAATACCACTTTAACTGTTTATCAACAAACAAACACCGTGCCTAGAGAGATACAGAGAGAGAGAGAGAGAGAGAGAGAGAGAAAGAGGAGCGAGGTAGAAGTTGATGCACAAGCTGCTTATGAAATAAAAAGAATTGTTTTCCTTCAAAACAATGGTGTCGATTATATTTGCATGTGATGCAAACGACAGCAGTCGCCTTATGGCTATTTGTTTACTTCTCTGTCTGTTGTAAACACTCGTCTTCAATTCTAATCGAATTTTTAATTTTAGCAACTCTAAGAATAGAAATGATAAACGGGTCATGACTGTGTAAAAGAAATCCATCTGTTGATTATTACATATTTAGTCTAGTTGTTTGGTTGGATTTGCAGTCTATTTTGGCTGTTGTTTGCCCAAAACACCCGTCTGAGGCCGAAGGTGAGTTTAAACAGCGCACGCAAAAAATCACTGACGTGGCAAATATTTAAGAAACAAACAAATGCTGTTGTTATACTGTTGCCACAAAAATGAAATATGAATATTGACAGACGCCAAGACATCGAATTATGTTCACATCAGATCATTTTGTGGAACATCTGCACAAGGGTAAAAATACATCAAGGCAAAAATCGGCACCGCAACCAAAAAGGGTTGATTTTTCATTCATTTCGATACGATGGCATTAACTAAGTTGCTTTGTTTCAAATCTTTTCCTTTCAATGCACAGATCTTTCTTTCATCTCCGAATCGTAGTCTATTAATGGACTTACATCGAAATTTGTGCATGTTTTTGCAATGAGTGAACTTGGTTACCGGTTAGTATGTGTACCACGACCATTAATTATGATTCAAGCCAGCTGAAAATTATGAGCCAGAAGTTTTTGTTTTATAAGAAGCCGATTAAGAGCCAAAAAGGTTTAAGTCAATTGGCTCGTGTTTGATCAGTCATATGGAAAAGGGAGCGATGTGCATCAAAGCCATTTATCAAATTGAAACCGTTACCACTTTTTTTTTTATTTATCTCGTATCAAGATTGAGACTAGAAGCATCGAGACAACGGATTTAATACAAACACATTTATTGCGCATCCATTTCAACTAATAAAGATGTTTGACAAACTAATTTATATTCCGGGGGATTCCAAACAAAAAAAAATCTCTGGATTGCCATCTTAAATTCAATTAGTCAAGGAGATTAACTCTTTTCGACAGTTCAAATCGAGATTCGTGTTGTGTGAATTGAAAAATGACTAAAACAGAAATAAACGACTTTAATTGATTAATTGAAATTGCACCAGCGACCGAAATCAGAAATCACCGACGGCAGTTTTTCAGCCGTTTGAAACCAGAAACAAAAAACAATTAATTCAGTTTTTTCGCGAGAATCGTCTAGTTTAGGGCGTTTAAATGAACGGCTGATTTCGAGTTTTTTTTTTTGTTTAAACCGTTATCATTTGACAAAAAAGGCGTCATTTGACAAAAATAGCAAACAATTGAACATGAAAAGCGTAACATTGCAACCAACCACTGTTATCGCTATGATTGACATGAACTGACGCAATAAATCGAAACAGCGGTTGCGACGGTTGCACACGCTCTTATTGATGAACGCTGTGTCAACGTCATTTTTCAATTTCAATACAGTCCAAAAACTAATCTCTCGCCAGCGAATTTGGGTGGTATGCTGTTTGTGTCGCAAAACATGCTGCCGTTTAGTGAAAAACTGTCGCAATCCGAATCTTTTGTTTATGCAATTGATTTTCAATGGTAAATTGGTATTGGCATCAACCCCTTCTGAGGCGCTGGTGGGAAATGTTTTTTTGCTCTTCCGATTCAAGTTGCCGATTCCGATTCAAGTTGAGTCACATGCCATGGCATGTTACACCGTGATGCTTAACATGTGCGGTACATTTCACGGTGTTGCTTTTTAAAGTGCACAGACGATGACTGTATGCACTCGAGTGCTCTTTTTTATTGTTGCCAATTCATTCAACGACCAAATAAAAATTGCCAACGCACAAAGGAAACTGCCAACTTGATTTCTCGCCTTTTTATTTTACACGTATGCATCATGTGCGTGTGTGTGCAACACTCAAAAATAAAAAATAATAACGAATCGATTTATTATTCTTTGTTTCGACTTTGAAAATTGAATTTTCTGAATGTGACACAACATAAATGTACATTGTTTGACAACTCAATAGAAACACAATAAATGCAAACTAAACACCATTCATTCATGCTAGTTTTCAGTTCTATTTATAGACAGAGAGAGGGAAATTCAATCAAGCAACCAATTTAGATGCATAAAATAGCATTTTGAGAACAAAAAATCACAAAAAAAACTTCATTTTAGAATAGAAAACATCAAAATCGATTGTCGCATGCAATTTACATGGTTAACATGTACAATAGACAAACGGGCCATAACTGCAGAGCCAAGTTAGCACCTCCGAATAAAGGGAGAGATAAGAACACCGACCCCCATCCTAATCATCGTCTGGTCTTTAAAGAACTTCAATCGCTTTAGTCGCAATAGAAATATAGAAGAACAGCAAAACAGATTGATAGCGACACCGAGCTAACCTTGAAATGAACATCGATGTATGTTCATGTTCACTATGTCGGTAAACAATTATAACGTTACAGCCAACACGCGCTGAAGTATCTGCGATGCAGGCATAACAACCCAAATACACGGCCATAACAATTATCTTATCGGTGTGCTGTTCAGTGTTCATTTTTATGACGTTGTACAACCGAGACAATGCACCATAAACATATTTTGCAAATGAAGATAAATTGAACAAATGACGGCAGATCGAGCGAAATAATATCGTGATAGACTTAACCATGAACCAAACATTTTCCAATCGTATTGTGTTAGTTTTTCAATAAATCAGATCGATATGCCTACAACTGTAGGACGCTAGTGTACAGCAAAACGCGGGTCTGTTATATTCAAAAGGTAATCCGATTCACTCTTATGCGCTCTTTCAATTTCAACTAAACATCAATTGTTACACCGTTCGATCACCACTTGCATACCTAGTATGTGATCTTCAGCTATGCACACACACACACACACTTGCGCTAAGCTATTTTTAGATTTGTGGCCACTAGAAACGATCAAATGTGAACAACAGAAAACGCATCCAATCTACTTTTATACATGAATATGGTTATGCATTGTGCAGCTAACCGGGTATTTGCGGTGTCTATCCATCTATTGAATTTTATTTTATGCAAATTGAGATTTTGCGAACACAAGAAATTCGCTCACTTAAAGGTAAAACTCAAATTGTGTTGAGGCATTTGTTGTTGTTGTTGTTGTTGCTGCTGTTTTTTTGTGTGTGCCCAAGTTAATTGTGTGCAACATATAAATTGGAACCACTTGATGATTATCCATTGAAATCAAAAGTGATTGCCAGTTGTATTCACAATTATTTTCCATTTTCAATTAAATTCATCTCATTCAGGTCGCATTTGGTCTTCTTGGTAGTGTACTCCATATGATCTAATGAACTCTTTTCAATTCAATTGATATTAAAATATATTTTCTTAAAATAGTCACTTTGAGATTGGCATCGAAACAGTGCATTGCACAAGTCACTGTACTAAGCTAACTAATAACATACCCATTTGAATAACAACGACCAACTAAAATGCATTCTATACAGAGAATTGGGAGATCGTAAATTGATGTTTACCATTCAATTAGTGCGATTTGAATATATACATCATTTGTTGGTGCACGAAAGCAAACCACTTCAACAAAGACTCGAGTCTTTGATCAAGATGACACAAATGAAGATCATTCTTTAACATTACAGTGAAGAACGGTGTATTTTCTTGCTCATTAGCCTAGAATTAGATTAATTGATATAATAGATTTTCTTTACCAATTCAGAATTTGTAATTTAACACATTTATTCTATCGATAATAAACTGTTTTTATTTTCATCATGTTTTTAATTGTAAATTGAGCTTATTTTTTTGACGATTGTTTTCTTTGAAAAAAAGAAAAACATGTGTTTTTTGAACAATGTTTAATCTCTACCCAAAAATCGCCCGGGCTCAACTCAAGTCAACAATTATTATATGAATTACGTTATAACGAATCGAGTAATAATCACTCACTTTAATTTAGTCTCGTAGCGGGCTTAGACCAATCAGTTTTGTTTTATTGTGGCCAAAATGATCGAATTTCGACTATGTGAGGCATGGAACTATCAGCTTATAAGCGATATAATATGAAAAACTTCGTCATTAGAAGTTTAATTAATTATTAATCATGATTTTATATGGAATATCCCTTGATATTTGGACGTCAAATCCTCCTCCATTTATAGAAACGTTGTTAACTTATTCATGCACTGAAAAAATAATCGAATTTTTTCTGTCGTGTCAAATCCAAGTAAATTGAAACTAAATGAAAAATGTCACCATAAATAATAAATTAGTGAAAGGGAACTTTTACTTCAAAAGAACAAGCGGCTGACATGAGCACGATTGAGTACAAGTTGTCTTGGAAATATTCGAAACGCTATTTTGGAAACGATGTTGTTCATTAGATTGTTTAAACCAATCGCGCACCATCTTCGCAATTAATTCTCATTCTCGTTGTGATAGTTTTGTGATGTATTTCAAAATGCTTCATCAAAAATGTTCAAAAACGGCTTTTGTTTTAATTTCACGCATGAAATATAAGTTTTTTGTGCTAAGCGATTTTCTTCCGTCAAGCGAACTGAATGCATACTTGTTGTGAAGTCAAAACACAAATTTCCAAAAGTGTTTCGGGTGGAAAAAATATGCTTGAAATGAATTTTCAATGAAATATTCGAAGGAAAAATGTTAAAAGAAGTATATATATTGTTAATGTGGCATGAGGAAATGCAGGAAAATCCTCATTTTGTTTTGAGTTCAGTCTTTGTGGCTCTGTTTCATTTCTTCAAATTTGTTTGGAAAATCCAAACGCGTTTATTCAATATATATTCAACACTTTTTCCATTTCCTTTTGCCGAGTATCTTCAAAGTGTTTGTTAATAAATGACACGGTTCTTTGTTGAAATCTTGCATCGTGTCAGTTTTCTAAAGCGATTCTCAATGAATTTTCTATTTTTCCAACCAAAAATGAGAGAGGTGCAAATGGGCGAACTACTTTTTTTTTCAATCATAACCGAAACAAAAAACGGAGCTCAAATATTTGTTGAAAAAGTTTTATGTTTAAATATTTTAATAAAATAGTTTAGTAAGTTGAGTTGAAAAGATGCGCTTAGCGTTCAGCGCTCGAGTCTTATGTCGAGAAAAAAAAACTGTTCGTTGCCAAAACCGATTGTTCGGTGTGAATGAAAATTCGGTACACACGGAATTTAATTAGATATTTTGCAAACGGATGCTCGAATGCATACGACAATGTGCCAACAAAATGATTGTGTGACTGCTTTTTGCCGCTCCAGACGAACATTGTCTCTTTGCTTGCATGCGTACCGAAGACACATCAAACGAAATTATTTGCTATTATCATCGTCATATTGTATATTTGCGCATAAAATATTAAAATCCCTGGGAGAGCGAGAGACAAAATGATGCGAGTACATTACGAAAGCATATTAAACGATGTGCAATGAATGTGATGTGACTGCATACAAGATACGCGTCCAAGTCTTATTCAATTCAGATTCAACTTTCATTGAACAATGCAAGCGAATGACGATCACAACCAAAAACCATCGACACGTACCACGCTCAACTGTTTCGGTGTGATAATGTCAAAATGGATGATTATTATTTTCTGTTTTTCTCGTATCAAAAATTGCCATTTCGCAAAAAGACTCGCTAGTTTTTATCAAAAAAATGAAAATTCCAAACATTTTCTGCTCGTTTTACCCGCGTCTTATGTTCGATGATGAAGCAACACTACACACAAAAAATTAATAAAGTTCAACTATTAAAAGAAACTTCAAACCCCCATTTAGACTGGCGCAATTGTTAGCGCACAGCAAAACATGTCACGATTTTCAATTGTCTCGTCCACCATCGCAGCACATTTTTTTTTTGCACTCTTATACTTGTTCTTATTGAATGTTGAATACAGATGAATTTTGACAATTTTTCAAGAGCTTTGAATTGGTTCCGATATCATCGCTATGTACTTTTCTAGTAAATATTTCATTTGTCAGCAAATTGAATTCGGTACCCATGCAATCGGCAAGATAGCAAATTTTAAATAGACAATTGCATTATGATTGTATTCATTTTTGCCGGGTTCATGGTTCATTTAAAGCTATCGCATCATCATGACGCGACTCGAATTTAGCAATTAGAAACAGAATTAGAAGCAAGATTTCTGTTATGTTATCATAAAAGTAAAAACGAATCGGAGAGAACCGGTATTGTAGGTGTGCACGAATCACATGACGCTTCCTTCATTGACGCATAGACGATTATCGGGTCACATGAAGAAATACAACTTTATTAACAGCATCAGTACATCTTTATTGGAAACAAACAATATCCATGGATAAAATTTGCATTTTTTGAAGAGGTATCTTTTTTGTGGGGTGCCTTAAATTCGAAATTCGGGGCTCTTAGGGGTTTGATATAAATTTCAACATCACATGATCAACGAGATGTGTCTCAATCATTTTCACGTGATATGCGCATGATACATTCCATTTGATTGTGCTAAAATTGGCTATAAATAGTAAGCAACCCAATTAATTCAAGGCACTGTGACGCACGTGCGTTATTTTTAGGCAATGATGATAGGAGCTGAGCATTTGACTGGGTGTTATGTGATTTTGTTTTTTCTCTTTATCAGTTATACACATACCAGCAGTATTTAGCTAGACGGAATAGATGTTATAAGCTGAGGACGTTGTTTACCTTTCTTGTCAGAGAAAAATAATGTTTATCTTTCGTCGATAATAACCCCATCCCTCCTCCCGGGGAGGTCGTTTCTTTTGATTTAATTGGAACTAAAAGCCCCAAGCCCTCTTTTTCGCAAATATTTTTGTTAAGGGCAAAAACAAATGTTGCAAAATCACCTCCTTCCCTCTGGGATCATTTGAATCGATCCAGTGAAACCAAAAACCCCAAACCCCTTGTCGAAGAATGGATTTTTGTGTTGTCACCCCCGCCCCTCCCTTTCGTCATCAATTTTTTTTCCACATAAATCGATAGAATCCATTTTTGATCCTCCATTTTTTTTTTAACCCTCCCTTAGAATTTTAGACCTCGCGCATGTGCACCACTACACTCACAAAACCTTCAATAAAACTGAATTTGATAAAGATCCCAACAAATGGGCCATAGAAACCCAATAAACAAAGTGGCTATGTAATAGTCAACACTTAATACATTTGGACATTGCTCACGTCAGTGTTCAGTTATGTCAAAAAAATTTAATAGCAGCGCGTGCACTGTAATATTTCGTAACACACGTGCCCCACAGTGCTCAGATTAAATTGTATTATTTTGTCTGTTTAAAGTACAATCAAATGAAATTTCAAACATGCGCGTCAATGATAGCGGCAATACAGAACAGTGTTGAAATGAACATTTCTAGAGATTTCTTATAAACTGTGATGAGATGATAACATGTGTGTGTTTCTATGGGGATTTTAGTTTAAGCTGCTGGTTAAAGATGGAAGCAATATAGTTCGTTGAACTCATTTATGTATTTGCATCGTTCAACTGAAAGTCAAACAAACATTTGTAAATCGAATGCACCGCACTCGTACAGTGCACTCATTTAAATCCGTGCAGTTGAAAAGTGCATTTTATCCATACATGAATATATCCAAAGTGGAAGAATTGTACAAGCAAATTCAAAGGTGCCGCGTGTATCGCACAGCTTCGATTCGACCCAATTTGGTTTGTCTGTTCTCTCTCTCTCTCCACTTTCGACAAATGTCAACACATTAACCCTTTATATTAATGCAACGATGCAACGCATTTTATATCCGTGCGTAAATTCGAACTCACTTGAAAAGCGTGTACAAGAGCACACAGCATTCGACACTCACTCTCTTCGTTTATTTACAAGAAAATAGCAAAACAGTGTAGCGATCATTAAGCTTCAGAAGAAAAAAAAAATGAACGCCATCCATTAAATATTTTATCCGAATGTGCTGTTACGGAACGCACAATCTGTCGAGTACACTTTTCACTGTGCAAGTTCAAGATGTATGCGCGCTTACGCACTCTTTGTCTTTTGTTTCATTTGCCAGCGTTGATATGTAATTAAATGCAGCCCTCAGCCATTTATGCGAATTTCTTTTTGGATTTGTGCGCGTTCTTTCGCTCTTTCTCTCTCTCTCTCTCTCTCTCTCTCTCTTGGTCGGTGTCTTCATATTCCAATACTATATACATATCGTTTTGTGTGTCCCAGTATTAAAAGTATAACGGTATTGTTGTGTTTTTTTTTCTTCACCATCTTAACGGGTGATTGATGAAGAAATGCGTGAGTGGATCCGCTGAAAATGTGTGTATCGGCAAACGGATTATGTTCGAATGCACACATGTAAGCTGTAATGCACATAAAGTGCGTGCAGATTGAAGAGTTTACATTTTACTCTACTCTACTCTGCAGTTCAATGGATTCGATGTGCAAAATGGGGACGATGCACGCACATTCGCACATATTGCAAACAACGTGACATATTTTTAAAAAAAAGCAGAAGGAAATGTACCATTTCAATAATTTCAATACACACCGACACACATTGTGCGGCAATGAATTATGAATTGGTTGGGGCCGAGCAAAGAAATAAAAAGAGCGACTCTTTTGCATGCAACGAGGGTGTTTTTTTTAAAGGATAATGATAGCAAATGGTAAAAATTGTGAAAAGCTATGCACTTGAAGCATAAATCTTCAGTGACAACAGCACCAAGAGCGAGAGAGAGAGAAGGAGTAAATGGGGAGCCGGTTGATGAGAGGGTTGATGCACACTGTAAACCGTGTATTCGAGCGTTAATTGAAAATATTTAAGAATATGATGTATAATGGTTTATGGGGCGTTGAAAGCCGCATCGCTATTGCACTCGATTCATTCTCTGTGATGATGATGATGTTCATTGCATCTAAAAGGCAAGGCAAACAACAAAATTCTCCGTTTACGCAATGACAACGTCAGTGCAATTAAATCATTTGCATCCCGCGTGATTCACTGGTTAAAGAAAAAAAAAATGCGGAGAGAGAATAACAACAACAACTGTCGATTATGCTTGAAAACGGGTTTACTGACGAGTATTGTTTGCCAGATTGGATTGCGTTTTCTATTGAAAATTAAAATGCCTGGAACATGCCAGGCATACGCAACGCATTGCAATGGGTCTTCTTCTCAACAGGATTATATGGCCCACTTACCTACTGACATCGTGTTTGGTCCGTGTGTGTTTTGTTCATCTTCCATCCTCATGTGCGCATTCCATCAGCACTCACCCAGTGTAGAGAGAAATGTTTTTATACCAACGTACATTCGTTTGGCAAACTTGTACAATAATTCAAAAGAAGAAGCATCTTTTGTTTGCCATCTCCTCTACATGGAACAATGGAACACGGGTTTCTCGGAAACAACACAACTGTTTTTTTTTAAATTTCTTTCGTTACGCGCAAAATGTGTGCGTTTGTGTGTAAGCGCAAAATTAATTGCAATGCATGTCCGGAAAGGCGACAAACATAGGGCGAAATAAAGTAGAAATACATTTTCATGTGCTACTAGTACCAAGGCAGATACAATAGCAACCAACCATTTTTGCACATTGCAAAAATACCAACAACAATGAAAATTGTGTAAAAAAAATCCTTTTTTTTTCTCCGGTCGTTTTCTCTCTATCGATTGCATGAATTGAAGAATTCTTTCAGTGTCAATGTTCGGTTATGTGCAATCAAAGAAAAACCGTTCGTCGTTCGCCCGGATTTCATGGCAAGGAACCAGAAAACCAATGTACTTTTGTATTGAAACCAGAAAAAGGGGTTTCATTGAAGTTAGTATGGAAATAGGTTAACGAACGATTTCTAATATTCACTCGCCAACTTGCGAATCACAGGCATGCGCTTATGCAGCATGTGTGTTTTGTCTTCATTTGACTAAAAGGACTTGCAGATTGGTGTGATTTTTTTTTTCTTCGCTCACTTTTATTTCAAATGGTGAATGGATGAGTGGAGATTTTGCTCATACACACACACACAAATGCATTGAAATTGCCGCTTTAGGGGTTTGCAAATACGCACAATTCTGTAAATAAAATCGAACGACAGAAAAGCCGCCTATGGAATGCCGCTCTTTAGCTCTCAACCAGTTTTTTTTCTGCTGTCTATTTTCCTATTTTAGCCGAATGGTGTGAGTCATTGCAAACCGTTATCTCACGTATTATGAAAAGAAATTGTGGATATTTTTTTTATTATTATTGCTCATAGACGTAAATATAATAAGATAAATGAAAGGAAAATAAAAAACGAACGAAAAATACACACGTGTCTCGTTCCGTTGGACAAGCCATCTGCCGTGCACCGTTGTGTTTTTGTGAACGAATAAAATGAATTTGCATTTTTTTTTTCTTTCAATTCAACAATGTTCGACCAGAGTCTATGTCATAGACTCTATGGATTAGCGTATGTGTGTCTTTGTTGTGCACTCTTTTGCATGTGCACTTCATTCAACATGCAAAACATAGAAGAGAGAAAGACAACAACAAAAAAACACACGCAAGATGTAAAAGAGTCGACTTCAATACGCTTAGAACAGTAGAAAAAAAAATTGTAACAAGAATCACTCGAAATACCCAACACGTCTTTGCTCTTTCCCATGTTTAGTACACGCACGCACACACATTATGCGAATAATAATAGAAAACAATATAAAGTGTTTGAGATTGTATTGAAATTTGTACGCAATTTGCACGCATTTTGTGCGTGTTGTGTGTACGAATGTGCGAATCATGCCTCTTTTCAAATGCGAATGCGAATAAGAATGAGATTTAGCTGTTTCGTATTTTGGTGTCGGAAATCGAGTGAGTATTCGGAATGGGTATTGGGTAAGCTATTATGTGTTGTTGGCATCAAGGCATCTAGGAATCAATGTGGAAGGATGTGCACATGGAAAGCGAGTGCATACGCAATAGTTTATTGAACCTTTCGTTAATGCTTCGGCTTTACCATTTGATTATGAATTAACTAGATTGCTGCGGTGCACGCAAAAATGGAAAAAAAAACAGGGGTAACAATTGCGAATGCATCCAAAAGTTCACTGACCTAACATAATAAACTGTTGAATGTTCCATGACTCCGGTTCCGACCAGTTATTTTTTCCATTCAAAACAAAACAAAAACAAGTGAAAGGCCATTTCTATCAACAAAACAACACACTATCAATAGATCCATTCCACTTCAAGTGTATTCAAGGCTCGTTTCGATTAAACCTTTTCTTATTCGAAAAAACACAATCCAAACAGAGTTTACACGTTAATGAGGTTATGTAGCATTGAAACCTACTTAAAACCTTACTCGAAAATTCTGTCATTGATATATTTCGTTCTTGTTTACAAACGTTTTTTTTTTTGTTACCAAAAAATAAGTGGATTAAATGATGCCATCAATAACAAACTCCAGATCGTTAAATATGGAGCTTGTTATCAACGCTCGTGCCTGTACTCTGTCCCAACACAAACAAAGTGATTCAAAGCGTTTGGCACATCAATTTAGTGCGTGATACTATCATACGAATTATTCATTCGCCTTCGTCCCTGTTTTTTTTTACTCACATTTGTACGCACCGAGTATTCAGCGATTAGATTCATTTTTTGGTGAGGTGAAGCTGAGGTTGGTCATGTTGTAATTTACGATAACACGGCATTGCAAGCGTATGAGTGTGCGCGTTGTTATTCTGATCACTGTTGGTCATCACTGGACCGGCGTGATTGGAGTATCTTAACTCAAGATAAACGTCGTTGATTGAGGCATGTGTTTTGCATTACGTTGGTATTGAGCTCTCTCTTGTATCATAGCTTAGTGAATAAAAGCGAAAGCCGGCAGTCAAGTTTCAGTTGAGCTGGAATTAACAGTCAAATTGAGATTTTTTTCCATACAACAAGAATTAAATTAACCATTTTTTTTCTACATTCTCTTGACAAAGTGAATTAATAATTAATTAATTAATAAACAAGTGAATAAATAATTTTTATAAACAGAAATGGCACAAGTACCGAAAGTTCGATTGAACAATGGCCTATATATGCCAGGTTTTGGCTTAGGCACATTTGAGGTATTTATTTTTTTTTTTCATTTTTGTTTGTATTAAGTGAGAGAAAATGTTTGGTTTTGCATTTTTGTACAATTTTTGTAAATAAAATTTTTCAAGGTCAGAATTTCCTGAAATATTTGAAAAATTTTTACAATTTATTTTTTTCGAATTAATGTTTTTTTGAACATTTTTCCAAAAAAAAATGTCAATTGTCCAAAAATAATTTTGCTTTATTTTTGTTTATATAAATCGTACAAAAAGTGTAAATTCCAAAATGATTTTCACATCATCAGAACTCTCAGTCGTGCACCGAAAATCTAATTATATTATAATATTCTGCATTTGCTGATAAACGTGATTCATACTCAAACTTTGTTTGAGTTAATACTCCTGAGTCATTTTTTTGAGTTATTTTTTTTTTTTTATTGAGTTTGACTTTTTCTTCACATGTCTGAGCAATGTTGTACAAGCTCTGTACACTTTGAACGGGACTTGAGAAAAAAAAGATTAACTCGATATCTAGTGTACGGCATTTTTTTTTGTTGATAAAGTCATAAATTCAAAATGATGTGAAGTCGAACAATCTTTTGTATCTACGATTTGGTTGCATAACAATCCAAAATTCTTATTTTTTGCAAAAGTTATCTTGCGATAATTAATTCACTATAATATTACATAACAGTCAATCATTTTTTCGCGAATTTCCCGAAATTTTAAATTTGAATTTAGTTAATTTTTTTTTGCAAAATAAAATTTATTTTAGCCACTTTGTTCAGCCAAATATCTGGCCCTTTCTCAACAATTTTCCCAATATTTAATTGTGGCTTCTCATGAAAAACTGAATTATTTGATTGATAGAAACTGAGTACTCATCTTTCTTTTTTTTCTCACTTTTCTTTAGTCTCATGGTGAAGCTGGCCGTGCCGCAAAGCACGCAATTGACATTGGTTATCGTCATTTTGACACCGCTGAACATTACCATAACGAAGCAGAAGTTGGAAAAGCCATTCAAGAGAAAATCAAGGAAGGTGCAGTGAAACGCGAAGATATTTTCATTGTCACCAAATTGTGGAACACCGACCATGATCCAGAAGAGGTTGAAGATGCATGCCGTCGCAGCATTGCTGAACTTGGTTTGGGATACATCGATTTGTATTTGATGCACTACCCAACCGCCTACAAAAAGACCACACAAACCACACAAACCACACAGACCAACGGTGTAAACGTAGTTGAACCTAAAAATGGTTTGAACGGAGTAAATGGTGTCAAAGGAGTCAATGGAATCAATGAAAAAAGCAAAATCAACGGTTTGAATGGAGTAAATGATATGAACGGTGTTAACGGATTGAAGGGTGTCAACGGCAAGAGCAAAGTCAACGGTTTGAACGGTGTCAATGGAGCCAATGATAAAACTATAATCAATGTTTTGAACGAAGTGATCTACACGAATGGTACGAACCGTAAAAATGGTATAAACGGTTTGAATGGTAAAACCAAAATCAATGGTTTGAAAAGTTTGATCGGAGAAAACGAAGAAGACTATGAGAATGATATGAACGGTATTAACGTGAATGGTGTTAATGGAATCAACGGAAAAGGCAAAGTCAACGGATTGAACGGTGTAAAGGAAGTGATCTCTACAAATGGCACAAACGGTGTGAAAAAACTCAACGGTCTCAACAAAATGAACGTTGTGAAAGAAGTAAATGCAACCAGAAGTCTTTGCGGAACCATCGAATACAGTGATGTTGATTACATTGATACATGGAAAGCAATGGAGAGACTTGTCGATTTGGGTTTGGTCAAGAGCATTGGCGTTTCAAACTTCAATAGCGAACAAATTGAACGCTTGTTAGCCAACTGCCGTATTAAGCCAGTTAACAATCAGGTAAATTTCACTAAAATTCATTCCAAAACCTAAAATTTGGTTTTTTCTTGAATTTTGAAATCAGTTTCCTAACACAAAATATTTTTCACTATTGACAGATTGAATGTTCACCACAAATCAACCAAAAGAAATTGATCAAATTCTGTCGCGACCGTGATATTGTGATCACATCATACTGTCCATTGGGCCGACCAATTCCAGCTGAACAGAAACCAGCATTTTTGTACGATAACAAACTCTCTGAAATCGCCAAAAAATACAACAAATCACCAGCTCAAATTGTCTTCCGCTATTTGGTAAGTGTTTTTATTCATGAAGCGCAAAAAAAAATAATAATTGATTTAATTTGAACAGTTTTAATAATTGAGTGAATTAATTTCTATAGATTGATGTCGGAACTGTTCCAATCCCAAAATCAGTGACACCATCACGAATTGAAGAGAATGTTAACATTTTCGATTTCAAACTAACCGCCGATGAAGTTAAATACATCGATACATTCCACACTGGCGAACGTGTCATCCATTTCGAAAAAGCACGAAATCATAAATATTTCCCATTTGCGATTGAATTTTAAGTTCATATAAGGATACTCAAAGTCTGCTGGAAATGACTTATTTGTTCCTACAGAAAAAAAAACCATCTCATCTTGTTAAGAGCTGCTATCGCACTGGCAGAAAAATACAATTTTATACACCATTCTGTTTTTAAGCATATTTTATAATAATAATAATAAAATAATAATAAAAATTTAGCGATTAAAACCAGTTTCTAATCGTTTCAACAATAAACACCGCCTTTTATTTAGTCATCATCACTGGCTGAAGTGTTTTTATCAGCGATTATTTTGGTTTTACAGTCCAGACAATTAATTTCGCACGCACACAAAAAAACGTTCTGGGTTTACAGCAATCCGATGAAATCATTTCTAACCTATGTTAATGTGGGTCTGTAGAATGGTTGTCCTTTGTACTCAGTCTATAGAAAATATATTCCCACGTTTTTTGTTATCTCAATAGCGTGTGAGAACGCGTCGACTGATTGCGTTCAAATCATTACGTCGTTTAAAGAACAGTTAATCATATCAGCGTGATTGAGATTCTAACAAATGTTGAGTGAAATTGTGCTAGCCATTTTGGCGCATGCCTGTCTCAAGTGTACATTCCATTTTTTGTTTAAAATTTCTAGAAAATTTTTTACTCACTTAGAGGTCAAATCTAATCTCTGACTCAATGTTTAATATTGCTTTGCAAAGTGTTGCAATTTTATCACAATATATTGCTATCAAAATTTAAACAATATTAATGTAGCTGTTTTTGGTAGGCTTGAAAGCAACAAATTGTTTTTTTTTTAGTTAAGCATTTTGAACCAGCTTAAGATAGCTACAATCGTGCCGATAGTAGTTATAGTTGATTTTTGTTGTTGCTATCAGTGCTTTCGATGTATAATTTATTATATTTATTTATTTATTAATCTACTATTATTAATCTTCTACATTCACGACGTTGTCACTATAGAACAGGAACTATATAAATTATATAGTGTTCGCAATCGGGTTTTTTCGGGGGTTTTTCGGAGTCCCTCAGAATGACATGAAATTTTGGTTCTAGGTGTTTCTTGCTAAAAGGAAGCAACAAAATGTCGGGGTCCGAAAACCCTCGAACCCCGACCCGAAATTTTTTTTTGGACTAGTTTTGGTTTGATATTAAGCCAAAATTTCATGGCATTCTGAGATTGCTTGAAAAAACGCCCAAAAACCCCGATTGCGAACACAGCGAATCTATTCATTCTAGTCAAGGACTTTTTACATCTTCCCTTAAAATGAAATTTCTTATTTTTGCCCAAGCACCTGAGATAATCGTTGAAACGACATGTCATTCTTAGAGGGGATCGTATATTTTATATCGGTTTATACTTTTTATCCTGAAACTCCTTTCAAATTTAAGTTCTTGGTGTTTTTTTTTCAAATTTCGCGATGATTTTACGATATCAAAAACATTTGAGTGGCTGAGAATGAAATGAGTGAGCATAGCCGAAACCGCGCGTTTTGATAACCGTATCATTAATCAGTCATTTACAAATTACACGTATCAAGACGCGCGGTTTCGGCTATGCTCATTCATTTCCGTCTCTCGGCTACTCATTTTATGGTGAAATCACCACGGAATTAAAAAAAATAAGTCATTTTATTTTCACGCGAGGTGTAAATGGATCTTTAGTGATTGCCGAATATCTGCGCATTTTATTCGCCTTCACGCCAATTGACAATTTTTTTTTATCTTACTAAGAAATGTTTGCAGGTTCTTATAAAATCCATAGCAACAACACAATCAAAACATAACACGCTGGTGGCGAGTGATAGTAGAGATTTTACAGAGAACTGCGTAAAAGTATTGGTGAAATGATAATTTACTATCACATTTTTGACAGTTCACACATGCCATTTTGTATTTGTTTAGAGAAAGCATACTTCGAACCGTTGTGCTTTTAACATTTGATTTACTGACCTAATACAAAAGTTCACTGACCTAACATAATAAGTCTAAAATGTTTCATGCTTTCCGGTCCCCTATCTCCGGTTCAAACCAGTTATATTCATTTCACGCGTACGAAAAAAAAGCAACAACTGAAAATCCACTTGTATCAGCAACCACACAATCTCTATCAATAGATTCTCTTTTTCTATTGGATGTTCAGATCTTATGGGGTAAATGAACCTACTAGAAGTCCAATAGAAAATGAGAATCAATTTCTTTGATTGGTTGGTAACTTGTCATTTCGAGCAATTCCATTTCAAGTGCATTCATGATTCGATCGAATGGAGTGGGCCTTTTTTCAATCGAGAAATTTCATTTAGGTCCCATTTTCACCTCACTTGAAATACCGTCAATTGATTCTGCGCAGTATAAATATGATTATATAATAATGATTTGATGACAGTTGAACATTCTTATTTGGAATATAGAGCAACAACCAGTTTCCGCTAGTAAAATTGAAACAATTAAATTCAATGACGTCATTAACAAGCACCAGAGCGTTAAATGTCAACGCTTGTTGTCAACGCTTTTGCGAAAAATCTATCCGAAATCAAACAAAACGATACATACCAAGCCAACCTAGGGGGTAATTGCACAGTCTTTTTCGTAGAATTTCAAAGAATATTTAGGTTCTATTTCATTTTAAAAGAATGCACGAGAATTTAATGAATATCTAAACAAATTCTGGAATATTTTTTTCAATATCGCTTCAAAAGAGTTTTTTGTTTTACGGTAAAAAACTATAAAATATCATCACATTTATAGAAAAAAAAGTTGCAGTATAGTTAATTTTTCATTAAGAATCACTTGGAAAATGACTTTTACTGTATTTATTCCAAAAAAATTTGTAAAATTGTTCATTGAACAAAGATGTGATATACATAACCTCATTCATTTATTGTAACAAACCAATGTGTATGACGTCAACATTACTGTTAAAACTAGTTTTTTGATTCACCATATTCACACAAATTCACAGATTCGCCAAAATATTCAACACATTCACTTGTCTCAATTCTGGTTAATATACGTGAATATGAGTGAATTCGATTGCATTCTTTAGTTCGAAGTGAAACATTAGAAATATTAAAGCAATTTTGCATGCAATTCCCCCCTAGAAGCCAACTGAAGATTAATTATTAGTTGGTTACATCATTATATGGTTTGTTTGTATGCACTCATTGCTCTTGTTTGTTTACATTCACTTCCATTTGTGCGTTTCGTGTATTCAGCGATTAGATTCAATTGATGAGGTGACAGTTGAGTTTCGTGATGTATTCATTTACGATAACAGCACTGCAATAGTGTGTGTGTTTGTTATACTGTCCGCTGTTGTCTGTCACTGGACCATATTGACTACTCTGAAACAACCTTTGGGGTGGATTTCACATATAAACTTGTAGTGAAACGTCGTTTCACCGTCACATTTTTTCACAGCATATTTTTCAGAGTTAAGTATCTAAACTGAACATAAACGTTGTAGAATAAAATGTTCAATGTATTTTTTTCTCGATGTTAGTGTTGGACTCTTCTGTTTAATTCGTGATATAGTTCATTAGCAACGAAAACGAAAGCAGATACAGTCGAGTGTCAGATGCGTTGACAGTAACAGCAAAATATCACACGTTGCATTTTTTTTCAATTGGAATATTAAAGTGAATTGTTTAATTTTGTGCATAAAAATGGCTCAAGTACCGAACATTCGAATGAACAATGGCCTAATTATGCCTGGTTTTGGCTTAGGAACATTTGAGGTATTAACATTTTTAATCATTTTTCTCATTTCGTTTGGATTTTGAGAGTAAACATGTGTTTTTCGCCACTTGTTTCAGTCGTTTGGTGAGGCTGGTCGTGCCACAAAGCACGCAATCGACGTTGGTTATCGTCACTTTGACACCGCTCGGTTGTACGAAAATGAAACAGAAGTTGGTCAAGCCATTCAAGAAAAAATCAAAGAAGGTGTTGTGAAACGTGAAGATATTTTCATTGTCACAAAATTGTGGAACACCGACCATGAACCGGAAAAGGTTGAGGCCGCATGCCGTCGCAGCTGTGAGAAACTTGGTTTGGGTTACATCGATTTGTATTTGATGCACTATCCAGTTGCTTTCAAAGAACGGACACCATTCGACTACTGGCCAATGTTCCCGGACGGAACTCATGAACACGCGTAGGCATTTTTACATTTCTTTTGTCCATTAAATTCATTTTTCCTGAAGATTAATTGTTGGTTTGATTGTTAATTGCAGTGACGTTGATTACGTTGATACATGGAAGGCAATGGAGAAACTTGTCGATTTGGGTTTGGTCAAGAGCATTGGCATTTCGAACTTCAACAGCCAACAAGTTGAACGTTTGTTAGCCAACTGTCGTATTAAGCCGGTCAACAATCAGGTAAATTTCACTTCCAAATCATACAAAACCAAATTTTTTTTTCTTGAATTCCGTAATCAGTTTCCTTATAAAAAATATTTGTCCATTGACAGATTGAATGTTCACCACAAATCAACCAAAAGAAGTTGATCAAATTCTGCCAAGACCGTGATATTGTGATCACTTCTTATTGTCCATTGGGCCGACCAATTCCAGCTGAAAAGAAACCGGGATTCTTGTATGATGTCAAACTTGGTGAAATCGCCAAAAAATACAACAAAACGCCGGCTCAAGTCGTCTTCCGCTATTTGGTAAGTGCAATGTGTTTTTGTTTCCATCAGAGTGATTTGGGAGCAGATGTAATAATTTAGTGAATAAATTTTTCCAGATTGATATCGGAACGGTGCCAATCCCAAAATCAGTTACACCGAAGCGAATCGAGGAGAATATTAATGTTTTCGATTTCAAACTAACCGCCGATGAAATCAAACACATCGATACATTCAACACTGGCGAACGTGTCATTCATTTCACTGAATCGCGTCATGATCAACACTTTCCATTTGCAATTGAATTTTGAAGAAAAAACGGAAATCAAATGTCACGACACTTTCTTTCAAAAATATTCTAGAATATCAAAAGCGTTGTTAAAATAGATTGTTAGCATTTGTTTGTTTGCCTTCATTTGTTTGTTCTAACAAAACACCTTATCACAAATGCCCGTTATCGGTATTGGCCTCACAATAATATGTTGTTCACGAAAGTGTTTGATAGCAAATTACACAAAAATAAACACATATATTTTAATCATTCTAACCAATGTATTAAATGCCGCATTTCGTTTAATATAATCATTATCTGAAGTGTCTTTTTATCGGAGCCTGTTTTGTTTTTATGGTTTTGTTTATTCAAAAAAAGAAATGTTGGTGTTTTTTTTTCTTACTATTAACGCAGTGTCTAGGCAGGGAGGACTTTCTTTGAAAAATAGCATAAACGTACGATCAGCTGTAACTGTCTTGTGTTGCAATGCTGACGTCACTGTGCTCTTACTGATAGTTTGTCAATACAACGACAATGCACAATGTGCATTGCTCATTTAAAAAAAAAGTATTTTTAACTCTCGTGAATATCAACGAAAGCGACAACATGCAGTCGACTGTCAGTCGCTTTGATACCTAGCAGCAACATTTTAGAGTCGTTCATTTGATTCATTGATTCGTAGTGAAAAAGTGTTGTGAATTTCATTGGGAAGATGACTACCGTTAGGAATGTTCGTATGAACAATGGCTTATTTATGCCAGGCTTTGGTTTGGGAACGTATAAGGTAATGGACTCATTTTTGCTTCCATCAAATCAAACTAGTACTTTGAATGGTGTTCGCTAAAGTCTAGTGAGTTTCTCATTGCATTTTCAATTTTAATGTGAATCAATTAATTTATCCAGTCGATTGGTGAAGCCGGTTTGGCTGTAAAGTACGCAATCGACATTGGTTATCGCCATTTTGATAGCGCTCGTGTGTATCAAAATGAGGAAGAAGTTGGCCGTGCCATTTCAGAGAAAATTAAAGAAGGTGCTGTAAAACGTGAAGACATTTTCATTGTCACAAAATTATGGAACACCGATCATGAACCGGAAAAGGTTGAGTCCGTATGCCGTCGCAGTTGTGAGAAACTTGGCTTGGGATACATCGATTTGTATTTGATGCACTATCCAACAGCTTTCAAAGAACGAGTACCGTTTGATTTCTTCCCCAAAGATGCCGATGGAATGTTCGAACAAGCGTAAGATTTCGCTTACTTTCTTATTTCACCCAATTTTTCATCCAGTTTTCCATTGCAGTGACATCGATTATATCGATACCTGGAAGGCCATGGAGAGACTAGTCGATTTGGGTCTGGTCAAGAGCATTGGCGTTTCAAACTTTAACAGTCAACAAATCGATCGATTGCTGGCCAATTGCCGTATCAAACCGGTTGCCAATCAAGTGAGAACAGCAAAACTTTGCAACAGCAATTAATTCACACAACAAGTTTAAATTGATTTAAAACTGTTTTTTTGTTTGTGTGTATAAAAGCATATAATTCAGATTTTGACACGATGTGATTTCAATTGACAGGTTGAAGTATCGCCTCAATTCAATCAAAAGAAATTGATAAAATTCTGCAAAGAACGTGACATTATCGTGATCGCATACAGTCCATTAGGTCGTCCCGTGCCAGCTGAACGGAAGCCGGCATTTTTGTTTGATGCTAAAATTGGCGAAATTTCTAGAAAGTATGAAAAAACAGCAGCTCAAATTGTTCTTCGTTATCTGGTTAGTTGGAAACCGTTGATGACCGGACATTCTCACATTTCAAATTTCATAAAAAAAAACTCTGAATGTTATTTATAGATTGAAGTCGGAACAGTGCCAATACCAAAATCGGTCACGCCCAGCCGAATTCATGAGAATATTCACATTTTTGATTTCATATTAACTGCCGATGAAATCAAATACATCGATACACTTCATACTGGCCAACGTTATGTTCAATACAAAGATGCACGTAATCACAAGTATTTCCCGTTTGATATTGAATTTTAAATGTGAAACTTCGAGATTGTTGATACGATTCGTTTGTATTACAAAATGATCAGTGAATGTTTAATGTTTTGACTGAAAAATCAAGGGCAACGTTAAAAAACCTTATCAAATAAGAATTGAGTAATTTTTGGTACGGGAAATGAATTAACACATTTAACAAAAACAAAAAATTATTACATAGCAAAAACAAACCTTGAATGCATTCTAACAAATAAACCGTCTGAAAAATTGGAGCATTTATGTTTTGATTATTTAACTTAAAATTCATCGAATTGATTATGTGTTGTGTACGTGATCGAAAGCACAAACTACACATTGTTTCGTGATATGCGACTTATTGTGTAGAACGAATCATTTGAAAACAATTGGAGGGAAAAAATGCCATAAAAAAGATTAAGCATTTCATTAGTTTAGACACGAGATGAACACGTGATGAACACGATGATTGATGTGGAATGTTGATTCTCGATTCTCTGATAATTTAGAGCGAAATGAAAAATAGTCAATTATTGTCTCTGTAAAACAAGGGCTACACGGAGTAACGTAACTAGCAAACAAACTGTCATGCGAACACATGGCACTTGAACAGTCAATTACATGAAAGACACACGTTGTAATTCTCAAAATAGTTCAAGAAACAAACGAAAAAATGGCTTTTGCATTTTGCCGCTTCATTTGCATGATTTTGTGTTTGGCTCGTCCGTGGTGTGCGGTTCGGAGTTCTGAACTATTCTTCCACATGTGAAGTGTTGACACAAAACACAAAACCTCAAAACCGTTGTGAATTTTACGAAAGGCGTAACGAATCGCATGAAAAAAAATTAAAATCACAAGAAAAAAAGATGAAAAAGTCGCATTAAAATCTCTTTGGATAGTGCGTTATGTGGAAATCAGTTGTTTATTGCTCACTATAATAATTAGAGGTGAATTTAAGCCGGAATAAATTGATAGAGGCAGCAATCGGAGAAAAAAAAATGAGGCGAGCAACCAACCAAGAGGAACAACAACACAATCAACACCGACTTGTAACGTAAAAAAAAAGAAACTCTTGATTTCAGAATGAAGTAGTAATTATTGGTTAAATTGCCCACGTTTAACTTACTTAAATATTGACATAGTGCTCAATCAAACACACATAGAGAATGAGAGACACGGAGCGTAGGCTTTCGAATCAAAATGCAAAATGCAACGTAAAGAGAGAGAGAGAGATAGACAAAAAAACAAGCAAACTGTCGAGGCATGGTTATGCTTTATTGCCAGTTGCCACTGCTGTTTTCTTGAGGCACAAGCCTCGAAATTCATCGCGGCCACAAACGAAATTTATTGTGCACACATATAATTGAACGACATGAAAATTGAAAACGCCAATATTATGATCAAGGTGAAAACGAGACGGAAAGCGAAAATCTTGCATGTCAACCGGTTAACTGTACACAAATGCTATGTGCAATGTACAACCGTAGCACCGAATGTGTATTGCATTTGAAATTGCATAAATTACAGCGGCACTACGTAATCTGTCTTTCGTACGTTGCCCATTTTCGAGACGTTTTGTGTCGTATGCATGAATGTGTTGTGCACTGTTTGATACATTTGCCACTGTTGTGTTCTGCTGTTCTTGCTCGCTCGTTCGTTCGCTCGCTTTTAATCGCCGTTAACTGCAACTGTGGTTGTCATCATATAAAATAAACGGTATGGCTATTAAGCTCATTCGCTCAGATGATCAACCATCAACATAAACAATTTTTGGTCAGCTGTTTGAAGTTTATTCACTCGCTCTTAACGTAAACACAATTGTAATGTTTACATCTGAATCGAAACTATTTTACAAAGCAATGGACGAACGAAAACATGAAGAAAATGTGCAAAAACAATTCTTGCGAACAAGAAGTCAACTTTATGCGCCACATTAATGTGCGCTGAAAATGTTTCTTGTTTGCCTACAATTCAGAGAGTAAAAGTGGATTTTCAACGAATTGACTATAATTAGAATATTCTGAGAAATGTGCTAAAGTTCACACTACCTTATGGCAACATAAAGCGGCACAGTTGACATGATACGATCGCTGTAAAGCATTCGAGGTTTAATTTCAATTGGCATTGGTGTTAACGGCTTTATAAAGTATACTTTACAGATTAAGTCGCATCAAATAAACTCGACATTTTCCAATGTATTTTGCTTCGTGCATCCGTTTCAATACAGCTACAGTTGAACACATTTCCAATGAATTAACGTACATTTAACCGTCGTGAATCTGGCAAACAATTTCTGTTAGATACCTAATAAGCCCTAAGGAGACCCGTCAAAAGAAACCCTAGGGCTGTCAAGTTGAACTGTTTAAATTCACAGCAGAGGAGTACAATTTATCTTTCATCTAATGAAGGGCCTCAATTAACCCAAAACACAAGAGAATGGCCGTTGAGTGGCTAGTGAATCTCAGCCTCAGTCGACCATATTGGGTTAACTGCTTAACAAATGTGCAACAATGAGAGGAAGACCAACGGTGATTTTGTGATCAACGTGATCAATCTCCTTGAGGCCACACACACACACACACACACACCGCAATTAGCAATCTAGCGGTTGATTGTGGGTCACTTATTACTTTCAATGACATATAATAATCGGAAGTTCAACGTATCCATTGACATTTAAAACACATTTGAATCGGATTCAAATGTTTGAAAAGAAAAAAACATACGCCAATTTGCATATAAAATGGCAAAACGAGAGATCGTTGATAAAATGACAAATTAAGTGCTACTTCTTCCATGCATTATTATTGAAACTGAAACTGAATCTGAATCTGAATCTGTGCGGCTAAGTGCTGAAATTGTCACCTGTGACTTGGTATCGATAACATTATAATATATGTTGATTTGTGGTTGTTATGCGTTTGAAAGTACAAATTTGAAATTCAGGTTTTGTGAGTTAAAGAGCATGTGTTTGCAAATTGCACTTTAAATTAAGAGGATATTTTTTCATATTTCACGTAAACTAATGGTAAATATGCAAAAGCAAAATTGCATTGGCGATATTCGATTAAATGAATTGAATAAATATCTAGTGTATGTTTGCAGCATCTTATGTATTTTACCATTATACAAATTACAGCATATCGTTCCATTTATTTTATGTAGCAACAAGAAAACAAAAACAAAAACAAAAAACAAAATCATAGCCGCACAACAAAAGGCAATTTAGCTTAAAATGATCACCTTATAATTCAATTCAGCCGGTTTTAGCCGCCAGAGCAAGTAACATTCAATTAAAAATGTCTTCATTTGAATAAATCCACATTGACAAACATAAATTCTGCAAAATATTCATGTATACGAAATGAACGAAATTACTAATCAAACAGCAACACATAAATATACGGAGAGACGATATAAGATGGAAAAAAAACAACAACACACAAATGCGATTGCACGCCACAAGAATATCCTTAACCTAATTACCAGCGAATGCGCATGCAAACAACAACAACAACAACAAATCATCGACACACATTAACAGCCTCTTAGCCCATGGATGTCGATTTCGTTTGAGTTTACTGGCTGTATGTAAGTGTTGTGTGTGTTTTTTTTGTCAATGCTGTTTCATTATAATCTATTAGCAATTTTACAATATATAATTTATTTATTAATGTGTTTTCAGACAGCCGATTTAGACTGACTTGTGTGCAGAATTTTTTAAGCGGTTTTAGCATGCATCCCGTAATGACAATTGGCGAATCGACACACACACACACACACACACAAGAGTAAGAAACCACATTGATTGTTTAAACGAACATATTATTAAATTAGCACTATTCATTTTTCATCCATTTTGGCTTTTGTGTCTAGTGCGCGAAGGCGAATCCATAAAACGCCAACTTGCCAACACGTGTAAAAGATTGAGAATTGTACAATGTACACAGCCACTTGATCGCGCGTCAAGAGTGAAGAGAAGAAGAAGAAAAAAAAAACCACCAAGCACGCAGCACTCGGAGTTGATGTGTAGTGTTGGGAGAGACCATTACCAATTCGTTCATGCTCAACAACAACGAAATATATAAACAAAAATCAATTGATGTCTATTGGCATTGCGCTGCCATAAACACACATACATCATCACACACTTACTACTCTCGGTGTGCAAAAATTAATACACAAACTGAAAGCCACAACAAAAATCAACCCACAGTTCTAAATTGAACTAGTCGAACCATATTGCATGCATCGCAATAATTTGCTCATTTTTTTTTTTTGTTACCAACGATAACAGTTACGATGCAACAGAAAAAAAATAGAACCCATTGAATTTTTTTGAAAAGCAGACAGCCAATTCAATTGAACGCCACACAGCACACGCTCGATTAGTCTACAAATTCAATCGCATCGATATTTTTGTGATATTTTCGGATAGATAGTCATTTTAGCTCGAGTTGATGATAGTCTATCACTGATAGAGTCATTCCATGTTAGAGGTGCGACTGCTGGGTTATTGAATACATGAAATCTAGGACTCATTTTCATAGATAAAAACTCACAAAGGCTACAAATTATTGAAATTGATTAAAACCTGTGATGATTGTTGATCATCATCTGGAGTCTGGGGGAGTCCTGGTCCTTGAGGTATGAGAGGTCTTGAGTTTATTCGCTAATTGTCTTGTGAAGTCCTAAAAACCCTTTGGCTCGAGTGATAATCGTTACGGGATAATCTAATGTAATACTCCTTAAGGTATTATAAGAGGGCTTGGAAAGAGGCATATCGAGATTCTCATACAGTAACAATCGAGACTCCACTGTATTCTATTCAAAAACTGGCCATTTGTTCTGTTGTGATAATTTTTTTTTCTACCAATGAATCAATGTACCTCATTCGGTTGCTGCCAATCGAGCGAAGAGCACTTGTAATTCATTCTATAGCAATGGCCATAAGCATTACGTATACGTTCAAAGCAAATGGAAAATATTGTACTGTGCAGTGCATTAGATTGCATTAAGTAAGATTGACATCTTTTTTGCTGTTGTTGTTGTTTTGTATGAACAAAAAAAAAACAACAACAAATCAAATGCAAAAGTGCATCTAATCGTGGGTCAGGGGTAAGAAATTTGATGTGCACACGAAAAAAACAAAACGTTATGTTTGGCCGCCATCAAAATGCAAATGAATTACGGCCATTCTCCGCCTGAGCACTTCTAATAACCTGACAATTAACATCATGTTTTCAAATCTGTAACGACACTTTGTCTCTCAAATGGATCGGCCATAAAACTTAATGTGAAAAAGCGAAAACTCTTGAAGTCACAAGACACTGCCGCGCAAGTAAATGCCCGTTGCGCACATGTTTTTGTTGTTGTTGTTGTTTGGTTTCCATACAATCATAAAACACGCGCTTGTTTAAACATGGAACAAGCGATTCATGCGCTCGATTTGTTTGTTTACATTTTTTTTCGTTCGGTGAAGTCGTTTTGTGTACGGCGGATTTTGTTTTTGCTGTGTTCGTTGCTCGTTGGTGTTTTTTTGTTGTTGTTGTTGGTTGGTTTTCGTTTTTTTTCTCTACAATTTTATTATATTGCTTTATTACCTGCATTTGTGTTGCAACATTGGCAACTCGATTGCTGGCCAATTCGTTTGGCATGGCAAGACACTAACCACGAGTAAAACAACGTGTATGTGCCATTATCATCGCGTTAGCCTTGATCTAAAAATAACGTGGAAATAAATAAAATATCTCTTCAAACTAATAATATCCACAATATTCAGTGTAATATTATTAGAGAATATATATGTACGGTTGATATACATGCACGTTGTACGTCTCCGCAGCACAGGCGCACACTCCTCTGGGTGCACGTACAACGTACATAGTGTTGCATTTGCATCACATCTAATGCAGGTATGGAAAACTGTAGTTTGATTGAGCTGCTACAACAGCTGTTCGCGTCAAATTATGAAGCCAATATTTTGTTGCTGTTGTTGCTGCTGCTGCGGCTGCGACTGCGGCTGTTCATTTCATTCGCACTTCATTTTATCGGCACAATTTTATTTGCAATAAAACTATGATTAATTGGCCAAGCACCGCCAATAATCATTCATTTATTTGATATTTGATGTTTTTTTTTTAATTCCATTTTTCATCTAAATGTTCATCGTTTGAATCGTTCGATGCGAATTCGAATCTTCTTTTCGATTTTCATTCGTTGAAATGGAATCACGACTTTTTGAATCGGATAATTTTTTTTATGTTTCTTCACCACTGACCAAGATGCGCCATTGAAATTGGTATTGTTCTAACAAGACAGCACGATTTCGATTTGGCCAATGATCATTTGTTCGCTCATGAAATCGGCAAATGCATTTGCATTTGCATTTGTTTTGGAGGTTTGTTTTTTTTTGTACACTTTTTATTATTATATTGTGTTTGGGCGTTCGATAAGCAATCAAAGCAATATGCAAATCCATTTATTAAATTTGCCGAGGCCAATTGGCCTCACATTGCAATTTAACATTTTATCGAATCGCTTGGTTGTTGTTTCATTTTCTATAGTATATTAATTTCGAAAACAGTTATCGGGTGCAATGAATTTTAATATATGCCACAAATGCGCACCACATTTTTGTAAAATAAAATGCAGTTGGAAGTGTCGTCAAGATAAAATCACATTTAAAAAGGTGTTGGAATATCAATTGGTTGGTTATAGAGCATACAATGTAAAAGACACAATGTTTTAATGCTGGATTTTTGATTTCCATTTTGTAACTTTTTTTTTAAATGTTTTATTAAAAGCTAAGTACATGGTACACTCACTTGAAAACTTGAAATGGCAATAATTCGAAAGCAGTCATTAAATCGGTGACACAAAATTGATAAATTGGACGACTCACTGAACGAATTATTGCATTTGTAAAATTGTAAAAAAAAAGCTCGCTGAAAAATTACCGTTCGAAGCGATTAATTCAGTAAATTGATACTATTTTTGGGCTATAACATTGCATGAATGGGAATTTATTCGAACGAAGTCTGAAAGGTGCAATCGAGAATAATTTAAATACGAAATAGAATATTTAAATCGACACAAAAACATTTCGTGTAGGATGCTGTTACTAAATATTTTTGGTTTTTTTTTCTTCAGGCCATCAACGTATTGCACGATTTTTTGTCGATATAGTCTAGGCGATATGATATTTCTGCCGAGCTGCCGAGAGCTCGATGAATTTGAAATAAATGCTCAATTTGCTTATAAATGACTTGAGCACAGTTTTCAACTGTTTTAAAATGGTTTCGACTATTTGATCAAAAGAGCATTTTATTAGCCATTAAAACTAATAAGAGACAGCTGCCTTCTGCAGTGAGCTGCTTTTTCCGCTGCCACTTTCTTCACAGATCACTTTATCTATGGCACATTTTTGTGCTGTATGCTCTACAGCTCTACACCTGGAAACTCAATGAATAAGTGATTGCTTTCAATTGCTTTCTTCCGGCTGTCAGGTCGAATTGCCATCTTATTACGTAACATTCATATCATAATCATTTTCATAAATTGAATGATCAAACTGTGAGAAATGATTGTTTTTATGCATTTGTTGATGTTTCAATTTGGAACGATTTTTTTGGAGTCTTTTATATTTTATTACAAAAGTGAGAAAAGAAATTAAATGAAAACATCTGCCCTGCTGACGACCTAGTTGATTTCTCTCTGAGTCGCTCTTTAGCATATTTTCCAATTCTACGCCTTACACCTGGAACTCTCTCTCTCTATCTCGCACTTTGTCTGTGATTTGTGCATTTTTCCCATTTTATCAATTTTACTCTTCCAATTAGCTTTATAGTTAAGCAATAACTCCCCATTGACCGGTCAATATACTGAATGATTCAAAATGAAATTCCATTCCAAACCATGAGATTCTCACGGTGGGCAATTACAGTTGTTAATGATTTGATATTTCAATTTGGATCACCATCCAATGTTCAAATGACCAATAGAATCAGATCAATTTCCGCATTAAATATGAGTTTATACCATGAAATCGGCCTGATGATGAAGTTTAACATATGCATTTGGCTTGAAAATCATAATAATCTGCATTTTTCGAGTGTTTATTTATATTTATTCAATTTTTGTTTTTTGATGAATTTATTATGCTGAAAGTTCGAATAAAATTTACAGATATTCCAATTATGTGTGGAAATTGATATGATAATGGGCTCAAAATGTTCCACATCAACACACACACAAACCCAAACACAAGCGTTCAAAGCAGAGACTACATTGGGCCTATTCCTATAGTTCGAGCTATATATAGTTCCTATGAGATAGGCGCTATGGAAGCGTAAAACAATGGATTTCATAGGAACTATATATAGCTCGAACTATAGGAATAGGCCCAATGTAGTCTCTGGTTCAAAGTGATATTTTAATAATATTGTGAATTCAAATGATTTTCGATGGAAAAAAGCTAGCTATTATTTTGCGATTTGTGTTAAACATAAATGAATGTTGAAAAAACTCAATCATAATGGTTTACATTTCGATTAATGCCGTTTTCATCGCCTCCTCCCAATTAAAAAAAAAAACCATCTAAAATTTATTCATGCGAGAAAAATGCCAACATAAAATGATGTGTGGAATGTGTTTAATATGAGTGTATGTGAAATTGTGAAATTTACAAAATGCATAACCGCAATCTCCATCCCAATAATTATGGTCGAATGCCATACGCTTACCACATTTATTCGTTGCACCAATTTTAGATTTATCGAATTTTTGTTCATCGCGTTGTTTGTGAATCAGTTCATGAATAAATCAACGTTTTTGTCACACGTTTGTTTTTTTTTTGCCTTCCCCGTGTGTTGTTCAATTTGCATATTGTAATCAAGCTCATTTAATTGTAATAATGGGAAATGCCATTGTTTAGGCACACAAAATTCAAATGATGTCCATCATTCAAGTTGACATCGTTTGATGACAAACACACACAAAAACGCACATCAGCTGAAAAAAAAACGTTAAAATACAGCAAATATTTGGGCTGCCAATAAATGGCATTTTATTTTTTTTCAAGCCAAAAATGCAAATCGATGACACTGGGAAAAATCCATTAATTTCACATTACATTCAATCAACAGAATTTTGGCCCCATGTAACCGTTGTTGGCCTTTTTTTTTCAATCATCACCGTGCCAAATTCATTGAGTACTCTAATTTTGGTTTAGTTTTCATTTGATTTGAAAGCAAGAAATTTAATCACAGGAACAAACAAAAAATTATGCAAATTAATTGATATTGGGTGCAATTAAAATGATCAATGTGTTTCAGTTTTCCACATGTGAAACGTACCACAATGTTGCATTGCAGCAATCAACCAAACGGTTAAGTGAAATGCACGGAATTGATTTAGTGTTTCCATGCGAATCAACAGGATGTATGCAAAACAAGCAAAACAATGTGTTGAATAAATTGGTCGATTCAGTAAATATTTTGCGCTTCGCACTTTGTATTTAGTCGTTGTTTTAACCAATTGGAATATTTCGCTTGCTACAAAGAAGGATATCCGACCTTTAAAGCATAAGGTACTTTTTGATGCATTTAAATAAATTGCAAAATGGGGTTGCATTTAGAAAAAAAAAGTAAATGCCGGAAGTAAAGAAACGTGGCACGCGCTGTGTTTATTGCGTCACGGTAGATAATTTATGGCGATGTGTGCATTTTAAACGAAGAATTGTCAATGATTCAAATGTAATATGTTAATTGAACCTCGTGCTACAGTACCAGACACTGAAAAACTAGACCTCTGGGATTTCAAATTCCGGATTTGATTGTTTGTCGAAGATCAAAATCCATAAATTTGATATATGCTATGCTTTTAACGCCAGAAGTATCTAAAGTAACATTGCAGCAAAGAGGTAAAGTAGTAAATAATAAGTGGTGTAAGTAATGACAGACCGTAACATCATATTCAAACAGTAACATCAAATTCAATTGAACGATTTGAAAAAAACAAACGGTTGAAATTTGTGCTACGCAAATTGCAGTCGGGCGAATAGTCGAATCATTTTCAAAGAAGAGCAATTGAACGCAAAAGGACCGACTTATCTAAACGACGCTATGTCACACTAAACCATAATGTTCTTTTGGAGGGTCTCCATCTAGACTACCCGCATGCAATTTCTTTCAAAAGACATATCAATGATACTTGACGCTTCTCGATTATTTCGCAAATGATTGTGCTCATTTCAAAAGAGTCTTTAGCTTCGAGTACAAAAGTATTATTATTATTATTTTTTTTTTTTTTGAAAACAAAATTCTAATAAGCGGCGGCCAATCCAAACAAAAAAATGCTTATCAAAAAGAATAATTCAACGAATAAGTCCAATTCTCTCTAAATGTTAGTGCATTTCACCACTCAACCATTAACATTTTGCAATTGTTTAAATAATTGAACGGGAAATTTTTCTGTCAATTTCTTAAACTACCATTTAATTTTGATCGTTAAATGATATTTCATTGTTGCATGGTCTAAAATTAAAGTGAAACACAAAAAGAAATGAAGAACATTGGCGAATTGTTCTTCATCAAAAGTACTTGAACATTTTATAAAACGGTGTTATTTGATAGAGACGATAGAGTTATTATTCTACTGAATCATTTAAATCAATCATTTTTCGCGAGTCGCAAATTTGAATATTTAATATATTTGTGTTTCTAATAACACAGGATATATTGTTGTTACTGGAGTCCATAATAAAATTCCAAATTATGTATAGTTTTTCAGTTGATTGCATGGCAAAAGCTGGTTTGCATGAAGTCGACGTTTTGATCGACGGTCGGCCCAGTTCGACACGTGTCGAGACGTCACAAATGTGAATGAATGTTGAAATCGGGCCATTAAAAATGCATTATTCGAAATCATCATTGTCGATTCCAAAAACCAAATCCAACATTTCTACATTTAATCAAAATCAACCAATTTGAAACAATAAAATGTGAAAACATAAAAGAAAAAAACATATCAGAATAATAAAACGTCGCTCTTAGATGTCGACTGATATCGTATGGTCTGTGAAATGGATCCTCCCTATGGCCTATTAATTATATCATTATTTTTGCTCTTTGACTTGTACACATTTATTGTTTGTGTGTGTTCGTATTTCGTCCGATGGCTTTTAATTTTCATGTAGAATAATTCCAAATAAAGATCGAATTATGAACAAAAACACATTTTGAATGTACTGCACGGTTGTCCTGCAAATACCCCGTCTATTCGTATGCACTGAGCTGCGTAAATTCAGTGTATTCATTTGGAAATTGATTTGGTTGTTTTGATATTTCGGCTGGTGTTTCTTTTTTTTGTGATTCGATCGGTTTGATTGTGTAAAATATTCGTCTCGAATTTGAATAGAGTCCATTAGCCGAGGTTTGAATTGATGGGAACATTTTTCGATGTAGGTCATGTGAAAGCATTTTTCAAATCACATTGAAAAGGTGAATCGTTTACGTCGTAGTTTTTTTGGCGCATTTGCAGAATGTCAATTACATCAACATCGATTCAAATGTTTCAACAATAGACAAATATCCCACTAAAAATGGTTGTTTAGATAAATCCGTTTGGGAATATTCAAGCATCTAAACGTATTTCGCGCTCAATTTTTCATTTTCATTCTCTCGATTTTAATTCTTCCATTGGAAAAATGCATTTGAAACGATCAAACATGAAGTGGCTTCATTATTCATGCGATCAGCTTTAAATGGAATTACCTGATGCATACGGAATAAAAACACAACCACTTAATACCATTATTATGCATTGTAGTGACACAAAACCTCTCAATGCCATACAATGGAAGTGATTTTCCCACGCCATTTCATCCATACTCAGCTCACTCGATACTCGGCAATCTCTCAATTGTACACATGCACCCGCCTTTTTTCTCTCTCTCTCTCTCTCTCTCTCGCTACGTTGGTGCAACTGGTCGAATCAATTGCCGAAAATGCACCCTTCGGCTTTTCAATGGGATTTTATACACACTAAAAACCCTTTCGGTTGCATTCAACAAACGGCAACAACAACAAAATGTGAAACATCTCACCTGATGAATATGCACTCGACGAGGTAGTCACACTGGATCCGTCCAAAATGGATGATACAAATGTGTCGCAATAAGTACTCTCGAACATTTTTTGTGTGTGTTCATTACCCTGACAAATGTATCGGTTTTCGTAATCAGCTCTCTTCACAGTTCATCTCTGGGCCAGACAAAAGATGACGACAATCGACAACACAAGAGGGTGGCGACAACATGAACATTTTTGTCTCGGCAAGTTTTCATTTTTATTCTTAAACATTTTTTTTCTTTCAAAAAAAAAATGCATTATTATTATTTCAATTACGAAGCAGCGTTTCACTCCCAATGCTATTCAAGTCTTTTATGTGACAATTTTTTATCGTTCATGCTTTAGACACGTTTACACATATTGAACTGAAACGAAGGCAATATTCAGATCAATCTATATTATAAGCCAATCACAAACAATAACATGAAAAGAGAGCATTCACACTGCACTTGAACTGCATTCCATTGACAAACTCGAAGCAGTTTTGTTGTTGTTGCTGTTGTTGGTGGTGATAAAGAAGAAAAAAAATGCTGTCCTCAATTTACAATATGTATATTTTGTCAACAGAATATTAGTCGGAGAATGGGCAAATGGATGAGGTGAAGAGGGTTTTGAATCAACTTTATTAAGATGTTGCACTTTTTTCTATACAACACTTTTCTGTTTAATTTTGATGGTGTACAACAAAAATACATTTTAATCAGGGAGATAAATTCAGATGAGGACATTATAAAAGCAGTGGGTGATGGTTGTTAAGCGTTGATGGCATGTTTCCTTCGATGCATATATGTGAATATTGCCACCGATCAAGAGAGCAACATATAACGAGTAAAAAGTAAATGAACTCTTTTTTATGCACTTTTAACCAGCTCAAATTTCACAGTTTTCGTGCTCATCCTCACGTCGAGTTTGAAGTTCACAAAACTAACCCTCACCTTAATATGCAATCTCTTGAAATACTCTCTCTCTCTTTATCTCTCTCTCTCTCTGTGAGATAAAAAAAATAATGAAAAACTTTTCAATTCAATTTTAAAGCATGAAACTTTTCATCTACGATAACCTGATAAACCGAGCGTAATCATTCTAAACGAAAGTTTACTCTATGCGCTTGCTTTTATTTTCTGTATGTTCGTGTGTGTTTTGTGTAATTCAAGTTTCAAATCCACATTGCCAAACGATTACATCGATGAATGGAAGAGAGCTCTTTGCTTGTGCTTTGGCACGTCAACATTATTTTTTCTCTTCTGGTTCATGTTGAGTCTTTGACACCGGCTTACATATTCTATCCACACTCAGTAAACATGAGAATTTCAGCATACGTTTACTTTCAATAAACAACCATCCATTCTATTAATTTGCAAGTGTATTTTCTTGTTCATTGTTTATGCCATGTGAATATATTACATTGTTAAGCACGAACACGAACACATTCATCACTGTATTCTTGCTCTGAACCATTCAATTCGGTTTACATATATGCGTATCTTTTCACCCGGTTGAACTTGCCATTTCATTCATTCATACATTTATAATTTCTGAAATGAAATGAATTAATGAATGAAAATGATATTTTATAGCGGAACAAAGCGCATGGATTTTAATCGCATCTTTGAAAATGACGTGAAATGAAACACATTTTTTGTTGTTGTTTTTGTTGTTGTTATGGCGCATTTGAAATTGCATACTCATATTATGGCCATTTAAATACTTTTATTGAAATGAATGTGTTATTTCAATCGTCAATTTGAATATACTTAAATACAGCTAATAATGTGGGCTCATTCACTCATTTGAATGGCGTGTAGAACATCCACCATGATTCGACGAAATGCTTGCAAATTGTTGACAATTTTTTTCCATCTCCACAGTTGATACTTTTTTTTTGAAATTATGATCATAAGGATGAGAATGAACTTTATGGAAAATAAAAAGACTCTTCAATTGCTATTCAGCTATTCCTTTGCTTCGAAAGGAATTGTATCTGTTTTTACTTTCATAATATGCAACTCATATGTTTTTGTTAACTCATTAGGGTTTTATTACAAATTAGCAATTAGCTGAGCACCTTTATAATAAAGGGAGTGAGTGCGGAACACTGCATGTGGGGGAACTATGGTTTTGCTCTACTTTTTTCGCATTGTTTTTTAAATTGAAAAATTTACATTCTGCTCAAAAAGTACCCGGTAATATTCTCAGTGTTGGTGATAAAATAATTGAATAGCTGAAGATGAAATGAAGGCCGTTTATCACCAGGGAGTCTAGTAATCTGGGGGACTACAGGAGTTGGTATGTCCTTGAGGTCCCAGCGAGAGCTGGAATCAAATTTTTGAAACCGACAAATTTTGAAAATCGCTTTGATTTGATCCCATCTGATGACTTTGTATTGCGCTTGTCCATGAAAAGTGTCTACTATTGCCTCAAACCCCCCCATCGAATGCGTCAATTAAGAAGTCATCGCAGTCTTTTAACAAAAGCTATTGCCTCTATTATGATAATAATAATTGTAACAGCTAATAAAAATAAAATGAAAAGAATGAGTAATAAAGGTTTGTTTAATTTTCAATGTGACATGTGTGAATTCTATAAAAATTGTCCGAAAATATTATTGAATTGGCACATGTCCACATAAACGACCAAACAAAATTACATTTCAATATAAAAAAAGGCTAATATTTTCTGATTAAATCTGGAAAAAAAGCCGCAAAGTTTCGAAATCCCTCATAATAGTGTGAAAAAAGTAGGGTGACAGACCAACCGGAGTCTACTGAAACTGAATGAAGTGTTGACTTCTGCATCCATATGTTCCGAAAAAAAAATAAATCGGTGTAATTTGAGAAATTTGCTTGATAAATGAACCACTCGAAAATAAACACAAAATATTGTTTAAAAATATAAAAATATAGTGTTTGAATTGGTATTTGCGTGATCGATGCTTTGGGCGCTGGGCATAATTGCATGTTTCTTGTATGGCACGGTTTTATGTGTAAAAGAAGTAATTAGCGTTGTCGATGCTGTTGCTTGATTGTTGTCATTTGACACTTGGCCATTGGAAATGTGCATTGTCAAATCGAGGGCTTCGACCGAATTTTAACTGCAATTTCAACATTTTCTAATCATATATAACGAAAACCGATTTGATGTGATCATAAAAAGTGTTATGTTTTCCATTTTATGGTTTCCTCCCTAATTCGTGTGCACAGCAAAATACACACTTTCGACAAAATTTTAACGTGTCAGTTTTTGTTGTGGTCAATTGCTTTAGTTGTTCGGTGTTGAACAATTGTTAATTCGGCAAATGTTCGATTTTGTTCGTCAAAAATTAGCAGGTTGAATTGTGTTTACATATGTGTGTCTCTGTTTACACGCTATTCCATTTTTCTTGGCGCGATAAGATCACGTCGACACTGCAAGTGTATCATTGTTTGATTGACACTTGACTTTATTTTATTTTGTGAGTTTTGATGTATTGCTTTTTGTGTGCCGTAAAAGCACAGAGCGCTATGAAACGTTCTTTTTATTACATACACAATTGTGTAATATGTGTGTGTGTGTGTGTGCGGACAGATTACTGTATTCACTCTAAATGAATGAGCCTAAGTAAGTCGAACTTGGAGGTGTACAACGGACAGGGTGTTGTCCGTCCGTCCGTCCGTTTAGTGAGATAGGACGGACGGACATTTTTCATTTTTCAAACATCTTGAATCCGTACGGACGGACGGACAACATCCTGTCCGTTGTACACCTTTAGTCCAACTACTACGCACTGTTTAAATAGTAATAATTGAGAGTCCAACATTGTCTGTTGATTCACTTGTATTGAGTGATTCACAAACTATATAAATTTTTGCTGTTTTCAATGATATTGAATGATATTGATTTACCTAATTTTTCTTTCTTGTGATGTCCCGCTAAAAAGGCTATAGTGTCTGGTTCTGAACATTAGGGTGCATCGTCAGAGAAAAAATGTATAGATTTTTGACCCCTAGCATTTTTCTTAATCAGAATTGAAAAAGAAACAGATTCCAGTTGAAAAAATTAATTTATTTTGAAAAATACGATGCCCCGGGCAATTTGAATTTTTATGAAAAAATCATAGAAAATACATGAAAATCTTAGAGAAAACCCTTTTTGTTCAAAGTAAAAGAATCAACAAACTATTAAAATCTATAAAAATCATCGAATATTATTATTCCACGCAATTTATAAGTTAAATAAACTCATTTTTGTGTCAAATCGCTATAAAAAATGGGAAAAATGATTAATTTTACCGGGTTTTCTACTTTTTCCGACCATTTCTGCACCTATTATAACAAATTAGTAGACAAAATATATTCATCTTCCAATCCTAAAGAGATAAACGCGCACTACATTGATTTGAACTCATCTTAATATAATCTATATCGTGCAGTGCTGATACTGGAACAACCGACTGCAACGCAAGTCACGTGACACACAATCGCTTTGTCTATTGTTTGAGGTAACGGTAAGTAAAATAGCGACAACCAATAATAATTAAGAAAGTGTGGCAGCCGTGCTGAGGTGAAATGTTTACATTTGGGATGTACAATCGTCATCACTGTTGTTTTAGTACCAACTGTCAATGTTTAATAGTTTATTGTTGTCAGTTGATAACTGACAGTTATTATGAATTATTCGACACAATCACATTATCAATTATTCGATCATGGCGTTAAATATTAATAAAAAAAAGTTGGCCAAAAATTCTTTACCCACTATTCGTGGTGTCATCGAGGCAATAAATTTCGAACGAAATGAAGTGAGCAAAGCTGAAGGCATAAAAATGATAGCAAAAAAAAACAGTAATATTGTGGCAACAAGCATCGATTCCAACATTGTCGCTCCAAAGAGTTACCACAAAAATAACACAGTTGTATGATAAATATCAGAAATTGATACACGCCGATACACGCAGATCAAATCAGGCGGGAAAAATTGAAACGTTCAAGGTAATAAAACTGATTGAAATTTTATTTCGAAGCATCAAGCGTTTCATAATTGTTGCTTCATTTTCAGTCTTCAATTGACATATTTTTCGATATATGTCCATGTCAATGTTCATCGTTTGAAATATGCAACTGTACAAATGAGCGAAAAGTGCCACACAGAGCCCAAGAGTTTCTATCAAGCATGCGCAAAGGTAAGAATTTGACCATGCCAAGAACTTTCAAAGAAATCTCTCCACCAAAGAAAACTCGAGTAAATAAATCGCTATCGATTTCATTGCCAAACTTGAGCTCGCTTCCAATTGAAAAAAATAAAACCTTGCGCAGTGGCCGTATTGTTGAAAATTTAGAAACTACAAACGCAAAGTCATTGCGAAATATGGTTAAGCTACCACACTTATCACGACTGGCCGATCGATACGGTGTTTCAAATTCTGCCGCTGCGGCTCTTGCTACTGGTGCTCTCATCGATTTTGGTTTTTTGACACCTGAAAATCCACAATATGTAGTTGACCCAAATAAAATAGCACGGAATCGTTCGATCGAGCGAAATATTGCAGTGCAATTGCAAAACGAAAATAGAGGACCAGTGTTTGGTCTATATTTTGATGGCCGCAAAGATCGAACCAAAGTTTATGATCAGAATAAAATAATTATGCAAAAACATGAACATTTTTCACTTGTTCAGATGCCTGGAGCTCATTACATTGGTAATACAACTGCAATGAAAGGCGATGCTTTAACGATATCGCAAGGAATTTTCAAACATTTCGAAGAACATTCGAATTCAACAGAACATCTCACAATTGTTGGTTGTGATGGATGCGCTGTTAATACTGGGTCATACAGTGGAGTTATTTCTCGTATAGAACAAAAATTGAAACGAACAGTTCAATGGTTTGTCTGTCTACTTCACTGCAATGAACTTCCGCTTAGAAACCTAATCAAAGGACATGATGGAGACACAACCGGACCCAATGCTTATAGTGGTGAGATTGGTAAACTTTTGAAAGAATGTGAAAAACTCCCGATCACTGAGTTTGAACCGATAGAATTTCGTTGTGCTGTCGGAAATTTAGATGATATTTCACACTCACTCAGCTCAGATCAACGATATATGTATAAAATCTGCAAAGCAATTTCAACCGGTATGTGCGAACCAGATTTGGCTTACGCTGATCCAGGCAAACTGTCACATTCCCGTTGGATAACAACAGCAAACAGATTAGCTAGACTGTATGTTGCCACACAGCAGCCTACGCATTTGCTGGAAACTTTGGTGAAGTATGTGATGTGGGTATATGCACCAATTCACTTCGAAATCAAGTTCCAGCCTTCGTGTGTATTTGGGCCCATTCATTTAGCCAATATGATCAAGGCATCGAATTATCTTGAATATGAATACTTGGTTACTGTGCAGGAGACAATTCAAAGAACCGCTTTCTTTGCACACCCTGAAAACATTATGCTCGCCATATTATGTGACGATGATGAAGAGATTCGGTTTGATGGATGGAAAACGATTCTGGACATTCGGAATAATGATGAAATGCAAAGAACCATTCGCCAATTCATCATTCCACAACTGAATTTCGAAGCAAAGAGTTACCGAGAAATGGTCAACTGGAAACAAGCTCTCAATTCCCTGCCACCGATATTGCGACACTTCGATTTCAGTGCTAATGACGCCAGAATTTTCGCACAGAAAAAGCTTCACGAATATGATTTACCGTTCGATTTGATGTCGGTACCATGTCACACGCAAGCTGTTGAACGAACTGTTAAAGCTGTAACCGAAGCTTCACAAAAAGTGTGTGGAGAAGAGCGAAGAGATGGGTTCATCATCAATACATTGCAGTCAAGAAACAACATGTCGGTGTTTCGCACGAAACGCGACTTTAACTTGAACTTTGAATATGTTGATCAAGTTTCAATTTAATAAAAATTATAAACGTATACCATTCTCTTTCAATTCATTTTTGTATCACGACTCCAAATGAGACTTATTCGCTTTAGGATTGGAAGATGAATATATTTTGTCTACTAATTTGTTATAATAGGTGCAGAAATGGTCGGAAAAAGTAGAAAACCCGGTAAAATTAATCATTTTTCCCATTTTTTATAGCGATTTGACACAAAAATGAGTTTATTTAACTTATAAATTGCGTGGAATAATAATATTCGATGATTTTTATAGATTTTAATAGTTTGTTGATTCTTTTACTTTGAACAAAAAAGGTTTTCTCTAAGATTTTCATGT